>JADNRX010000462.1:0-40658 GCA_015501595.1 Hymenopellis radicata
TAACAACAGGTGGTGGCACGGGGACACGAGCTTATAATACTTGTGCCATTCCTCGCGCGTATGCTCGATGGCTGCTGTAATCCACGAGGGCTGCCAATTGCGTGAGATAAAGTAGGACATCTTGTATCGCGGCATCATAACTAACAACTCGATTAGGAAGGAAGTTACCAAAATAACGAATACATACTCATTGAAATGTGCATCATGATGTTCTCGTCGGTCTTGGCGTAGTACTTGAGAATCGTCGCACGCCCGCATGCAGCGGCAGCACGAATAACCGGCAATTTGTCCGTATCGATAATGACCTTATCAAGGTTGTCGGCAAGCGTGTCCATGACAGGAATGGCCTCGAAAATCAGAGGAATCTTGGACTGGCAGATATACTTGGATGCTTGCAAGAAGAGCTAGAAACCAATGCATAAGAACGAGTTACAATTACATGACGGAAAATGTAGATATGAGGAGAAGGTCTCGGAGCTGGCGAGCATCTCCCATTCGGCTGGCGTCAACTTGAACTTCGACATTTTCTTCTTCGCAACCTTGTTAAGATCGGGCCGCTTGCAGAAGCTATCGAGCGCCGGGGCAGGAGTAGCGCGCGATCGAGGACGGGGTGCAATGAGTTCCAGCGTGTCGCCACCATGCGGATCATCTTCTTGGCTCAAGTTGTGCTTGGGGCACTCCTCGGCGAGGATCAACTGCAGATTGTGGCTGTTGAAGATCCGCTTGCCCAGCTTCATGATCTAAATTACTGATGAGTTATTGCAGACAAATAAATGCACCAGCAGACACACCTTCGTAACTGCTGCCCGTGCATGCTTCCTGTCATCGTCGGTGAGCTCCTGTACCTCCTTCAAAGCATCCGACAAGGTATCAAGGGCGGCCTCAAGCGTCGCTGCCTGCTCCGCATCTACCTCGTCCACGGCGGCCTGATCAACCTCATCCGGATCATCCTCATCCTCCTCGATATACAGATTTCCTTCCTCATCGTAGTCTGTGCTCGCATCGTAGTCGTCCAAGCCCTTCTTGATCATTTTTTTCGAAATGAACTGGCGCATGCATGCCTGCTGTCAGTCAGTACAGCTCGGCAACATGTAATATATGTTTACCTTTACAGAGAGGTCATTGATATGCCCCACGCAGCCTACGAAAGTCGCGCGACCAGCAGGAGAAGTCGCCGGAAGCTTCTTTTCCATACTGTCAACTGTGGCGGGATTGACGTTGGCGTTATCGCTACAGAACCCGAGGAGCTTCATGATAATATCGAAATCCTCAGCGCAGTCGAGCGTTCGTTTACCGAGATATTCAGCAGTGTGGCGCTTATGCAGCCTGTAATAAATTAAATGTGAGTCAGCCAAGTAGATACAATGAAGGTGAAAGGACATACGGAACCATATCCAGGTGCATAAGATCAATGGCACACTTCTCGCGGCTAAAGAACACGAGAGCAATTCCTTGACTGGAGCGCTTTCCGCCTGATGCCCAGCCATCAAAAACCATATGAAGACGCCCCGGAACATCATCCTTCAACACGAATTAGAGAAGTCAACACAAAAAATGCAAGCAACGTACTTTCAGTTTCTTGCGCACGATGACTTTGGTCACCTCGTAAGTTTCTTTGACGTCTTTTGACAGAGTATTGGCGGAGAAGACGCGCGCCTTCGCATTGTTCATCGTGACAATTGACCGCATCGGGTTGAACTCTGCAATAGCGAACGGGCATTGGCACAGGCAGACCAACTCGACAAGATGGTAGCGCAGACGGCCATCCGAATACTGTAGACTTTCGATCAATTCGTCGGTCCATGTGACCTGTGACCTCACTGACGAAATTTTGGTTTCGTCGACTTACCATATATGGTAATTGCCGCCGCGGCGGAGCTGCGGCCATCAGGAAAAGCACTTTGGCGTCTGGTCGACTTAAGTTTAGATCCCTATGTTCTGGTTGACCCAAGGGGCCTAAGTTGCCGGGGACAACTCAAAGCAACTTCAAGCAACTTAGGGATCAGCCTCCTGCCAGAGTTGCTATGAGTCCTCAAGAGTTAACTCATGGATCACCCCTTCTCCCCCAGTTGCTGCCAGTTCTCAAGAGGTGACTTGAGTATGTATGATATCATGGAAATAGATTCAATCAACTTCATGCACCGAGAATACATACTTCAAACTTCAGTCGGAATAATACAACTTAAAACAACTGCAATCTTCATTCAACAGGTTACAGAAAGCGGTAACAAAACATGACACTAGGCTAAATGGTATCGTAGGAGGACTCGAATAATAGTAAGGCTTCGCAACGATGGAAAATCTATGCTCGGTATGAGTCGTTGGCGGGAAGAATTTCTATGAGCAGGTAGGGAGCGAGACCGCGTGAAATTACAAAAGAAGAACACACCTTTCAGTCGGAGTAGTCGGGGCATCTTCGGGCATAGAATCCACTAAAAGAGAGAATAAGTAGAGCGGCAAGAATCATTTCGCGTGATGGTAGGAGACGGGGGCAGCAATACTTTTCATCGGCTTGTATGCCGTCGAGGAATCCTGTGGCGACAGGGCTGATGCGGCCACGAAATAGGCGTCGCGGGGCCCCAATACGATCCTAGGCGAAGCAACGAAGGGCGCGCAAGATTTGCCCATTTCAAGATGATGGCGCGTAACACGGCGCAGCCATGCCTTGCTCGAAAGGCTTACACGGCCCGGCACCGTCGTTCGTCTCCATTTAAGAATGGCTGCAAACGAGTCAAAGCCAACGAAATTGAAGAGAAACAAAGGGGAAGAATACGCATCGTTTGGGCTGGATGCGTGCACCACGCTCTCCAGGCCCCAAACCCAATCAACCTCGTTGTAGGTCCCCGCATGCGGCGTAATCCGACCTCTTGAAGCCCGTCGCTGTCTTCTCAAGATGTTGCTGCTCCGTCTGGAGGCTTACGCGACGATGTCGCTCGGCGGGAGAGCAGAACGAAGTGAAGTCATCCTCGCGGCTGCTGGAAGCCGTTCTCGCGTCTCCTGGTAGCAAGAATGGGGCGATGGAAGCCTGCATAGTGTGAGTTTTGAAGAAAATAAAAGAAAAGTGCGCACCGTTCTGGAGTGGACGCGTCCGCGACCCCGCCCTGCCTCGACCCCGCCCTGCCTCGCTGCTTGTCGAAGGCCAGCATCATCGAGCTCCTGCGCATTCGCGCCATGTTTGCCGTATGTAAGGCAAAAAAAGTCATCCTCGCCATTCCAGTCCCGCGATCCAACGTCGCTTGTTGGACGGCGAGGGAAGCGGAAGAAAATAAGCCGGGGAGAGCTGACAGAAAGTGAGTGTCTGTAGGCGCTACATTTTAGCTTAAGACACATAAACGAAGAAAAGTGCGCACTGTTCTGGGCTAGACGCGTCCGCGACGCCGTCCAACCCGACTCCCAACTTGTCACCTTTAGGCGCAAACACGACGGCGGGGGGTGACACAGCGTCTTGAAGCTCGGCGGCGTCGTCCGAAAATGTCGTTGCCCCATCTTCCAGGCTTCTAGTTCGCGCTCTGCTGGTAAGGTCGTTTCCAGTCACCACTGTTTGAAGCGGCACCGCGGTCCAAAGAGCGACGAAAAAGAAAGCGAAGAGTGGAAAGAGAGCCGCGGGAATCCTAGGATGGGACGCCAGCATCTGCTGGTGGTAAGAAGCAGAGAAATGATCGAATTCGATCTCGGTCAGCACTCTTCGAGGCGCGATCAGGTAGCATCCTACCTCTAACTACAACAGCACGTCAACGACGATGTGTCTCTGGCCTTAGGATATCTTCTGGACCTTTCCTGTTCTGCTTTTCATGTCTCTTGTTTTTCTTCGGCTTACCAGATCTGTACTGGCACCTCTGACTGCACAGTTTGCCACTCTTCTCCTCTTCTCGTGAGCCTGTAATGGACGACAGACCTCGACGACTATCCATCTGGGCGCCGCGTCTGGGTCGACGTTGCCCTGCGAGGGCTAAGGATGTTCCCTGAAGGCGTGCGCCATCTTTCGGAGCAGACGGATTTGCTCCCATTCAAGCAAGGTGGATTCTATCTTGCTACCCAGGCGGACATTCGTTCTTCCCACTGTCGTAGAAAATTACTACTGGTTATACCGCAAGGGCTTTTTCGGAACGGGACCATCAAAGTTAGAGGTACGTTTCGCCTAAATCGTTTCCTTTCTCTGTTCTTTGCAGGGGGTCATGTCATTTCCTGCTTTGCGCGTGCGGGGTGACCTTCACCCTTCCTACGGTCATGTCGTATTTTATGTGTACTCTGGGTGTCGTGGTTCAGGTAGAAATCAGAGCAGCCGGAGAGGTTTCTCGTGCTGGAGGGCACGTTCTCAGTGGAGACGGGATGGGCTACTTGCTATGCAAGGAATTCCCAAGCCCGTAGTAATTATACCACCACAAATATATCTTAGATCTATGTAGTTTTGCTACTACAGTAGATTCAGACACTTACATCTGTAATCCAAAGCCTTCGCGAGCGACATTGCCTAACCGGATCGTGATCAGAGCCCTTCAGAGCCCTTTCCCTTCCTTCTTACCACCACACCGTCACCGCCTCCAGCTTCGGATTTTTCCCCGGCCTCTCCTTCTCCCGCCGTCTCGGACTTTTACATCTGGATTCCCGGACTCGTCACCACGATTTCCAACAGCTGTGGACAGCGCGTCATTAAGCCATCTAACAATGAGGCTCGCGGACAGCTCAACACGAAAGCGCCATTGCCCTAGGACACCATGTGCTGCTATAGAAAGCCCCGCCCTCCCAGTGCGCAGACTTCAAGCACAGTATTGGGTCGGATTTCAGGCGCCGCGTCGTCTGCTGGCAACGCAGCACGACTTGGTGCGTTTATTTATGCTATATTTTATTCATTTAATTTATCGACATCACACAAAGATGTCGGCACCACCGCAACGACGCCATCAACTCTACGACGGCACCACATATGGCGGACGGACGAGCCTTCTGCTCCGAATCGACCTCTCAACTAAATTTGTTGAAGTCCTTTTGCCGCCGGCACAAGGGCCACGTCAGCCTCATGTGCCCATTGGTTTAACTTCCGAATCCGGATGCAGGGACCAGACGGCACGACTTCTCTTCTTACCACAACACCACCTCTCGACTGCTGCTATGCGACGCTGCCTTGTGCACGTCGTTCTCTGTGACGCTGCTTGTACACGAGGACACTCGAGGACAAGGACGAGACGGCGCTTGAGGCCAAGGACGACGCTCACACGCAAATTATGAGGACGAGCATGCCGCCTTCGAGGACAAACATGCCGACTTCAAGGATGAGCCCCTACGAGGACGAGTCCACCCACCACGACGGCGAGCCCACCCACTACGAGGACGAATCTACCCACTACGACGGCGAGCCCGTCCACTACGAGGACGAGTCCACCCACTACGACGGCGAGCCCGTCCACTACGAGGACGACTTCAAGCCCACGACGAGGACGATACACATGATTGCGGGATGACGATGAACAGACAATGAGGACACGGACCGTGAACGATGACGAGAACCGAGACCATGCAGACACAGGGCGCCAATGACGAAGCGGACCAAGGAGGATGCGGACGACGAGGACAAGGGTTGAGGACTGAGGGCAACCACGAGGACATGGACTGAGTGCAATGATAATGAGTACAGAGCCTGTATGTAACAGGTATGCTGGGGACTAGTTCAATGCTGTTGTTATGATACACTATTGTTGGTCTGTCGGTATTTATATATATTCAATAAAGCAGTTGCTGTCACTGGTATTTCTCTAGTAAGACTGTTGTTTTTTCTGGGTAGTCATGTGCTTACATTGCTCTGTCGAGTTGGCTGTGTACACGTGTAATAGTTAGACTTCATTTAATTGAGATGACCTAAGTTCACTTGAAGGTTACTTATATTCTTTGAAGGATTACTTGAGTCATCTAAATTTGACTTAGAGTTAGCTCAAAATGGATTCCATGCATTTTCAGTTGCCTGAAGTTGACTTGAAGTTAACTTGGGAATGCATGCAGGTGTAGACTGTGTCCTGAGTTAGTTTGACTGCATCGGAAACTTCTAAGCTCTAGGTTAACCAGATTCCCTCTGGTTAACTATAGTAGACCTAGGTCCAAGACCCATATTCCTGATGCGGCGGGAGGCTGGCGGGGGCCCCGCCGGGGACTTTTTCGTGATTTTTTCAGTGACCACTGTGACTTTTCGTCGGTTTCGGATCCTCTGTGACCCGTGACCGACGAATTGATTTAAAGTCTACAGTACGTTGAGCCACGGGCGAAGGGTTCGATGGAAGATTGTTGCTGGACGACGGCGGGACAATGCTGGACATGACGAACGAGGTTACTAGTCGACTTGTCGGTAAAACCTCGATGGACGACTAGATCCGGTCGCCTATGAACGAGGTGAGATGCAGTAAAGAAGCACAAGCCAAACTTACAATTTGCAGACGAACACCTGTTGATATTCGCCATTTTCACCGGCATTCTCCACCCACTCGACTGCTGGGGCGCTGAAGTGAGTGTAGCACTCAGAGCTCCAACGAGCGACGAGCTTTTCTAGGGGTTAAATCAGCACCAAGAAAGCAGGTTGAGTTAGTACACTTACTCAAGCGTTTGTCCCAAAACCCGCGGGAGTCTTCGCCCTCTTCATCGTCACTGGGCATCTCGGAGACGCCTTCAGAGACACCTTCTGAAACCAACTCGATGGTATCCTCGACGACCTCGACCTCCACACCTGCAACCTCCGACTCCGCCTCAGACTCGGATGGGTCAGGCTGCTTCTTCTTTCCACGACCACCAGAGGCCTTTTTGCCTCCGCGTGAGCTCGAACGTGGACGCTTGGTAGGAGGCTTGGAAGACTTCCCGACAGTTTCGGCATGCTTGCGCTTGGGGAGATCGCTGAGTGAGGGGGACGAGACGGAACGGCGAGAATGACGGGGAGGCATTTCTGTCGTGTTGAAAATGGGTGATCAAAGCGACTATAAGTATGATTAAAGTGAGTCGACCAAAGTAGAAAAATAGACCAACTTACCAGGTTAAGCACCGAAAGAGCGCTATCGATGGCCAGGCAGAAGGATACAGCGGCCTGGAGAGATATTACTGGATGATAAGAAGGAAATGAAATCGATTTACCAATGATTGAGACCGAGTATTCGTCTCCTGCGCCACAGAGACCGAATGACACACTAGTGGGGAGAAAAACCATTGAAATCAGAATGAAACAGGTAAGAAAGACCCACCAAATCTCGGCGGCGCAATAAAATGCCACTATCGATGACCTGGGCGGTCTATGCATTCCCCATTCGAAGGCCCGCTGACAATCGCCAGCGAGGAGAAACTGGCAATCGCCAATCTCTGGTGAGCCGGGCGCCCGAAATCCATCGATAAGTGTCGTCCTTAGCACCTAGCGGCTGGTCCACCGCACTTCGCCATCCGTGTTCGCTGCTGGCAATCGCCTGACAGCGGAGAAATGGCAATCGCCATATTCCCATAAGGTCGCGGTCTGAGGTCGACAAGGCACTCCAGTTGGAGCAGACGATGTTGCTGGCAATCGCCAGAGCAACGAGACTGGCAATCGCCATGTCCAAGGAGGGAGTCGGTGGTGGGAAGGAAGACGAGGGCGCTTACGAGGCCCAAACAAGTGACTGGAGTCACGTGATGTGACCTGTAGCTGAAGCGGCGGGGACACTCAGAGTGGCCTCAAAGGTGGTATCGGAGCGAGATTCACACCAAGGAAGATCAGGACAAGTAGAATACAATTGTTATCATTTCGAGTCAAATTACTGATTTGTTACGGAATTGTACATAGATAAATGTAAGTAATGATATCGTAGTGGGCGGGACATCGGGGCCGGAGGGCGGGAAACCCCAAACGACAGCGGAGTCTTCAAGCGAGCGTATTGAAGGCATTAATGACAAAACTGCACGGTTATTCATTGTGGAATTACTGAGATATGTATAAATTGGAGAAACTTACCTTGGAGATCGGTTAATGGTCGGGATGTCGGCGCCAGCGGGCGGGATACCCCAAACGACAGCGGAGTCTTCAAGCGAGCGTATTGAAGGCATTAATGACAAAACTGCACGGTTATTCATTGTGAAATTAGCGAGATATGTATAAATTGGAGAAACTTACCTTGGAGATCGGTTAATGGTCGGGATGTCGGCGCCGGCGGGCGGGACACCTCAAACGACAGTGGAGTCTTCGAGCGAGCGTATTGAAGGCATTAATGACAAAACTGTACGGTTATTCATGGTCAAAATACTGTACGGTTTCGACCGTAAGTTCGCATAACGCGTCACGCGGGCCCCGGAACCTAACTTAGCTTAAATCATAACGCATCACGGACCTCAAATCTAGGGTCAGATCGCCCAAAATGGCAAAAATTTCGCGCCCGCCTACGGCGGGACATCCAAATAAGGTAATTCTGGGTGTTGTGCCTGGTTACGAACTTGTTTCCTGTAAGTTTGCGGCATAACGCGTAACGCCCCGCGAACTTACGGTCGAAACGGTACAGTACCGCGACATGGATAAATTAGAGAAACTTACCTTTGAGGAAAGGCAAGATCGGTCAGTAGTCGGGATGTCGGGGAAGAAGGGCGGGACCACTCAGACGATGGCAGAGTCTTCGAGAGACTGTCTTGAAGGTTCGAACGCTAAGGACAACAGGTCAGTACGGTAGGAAATGAGAGAGATATGGATAAATTAGAGAAACTTACCTTAGAGATCGGTCAGTGGTCGGGACGTCGGCACTGGAGGGCGGGACACCTCAAATGACAGCGGCGTCCTCAGAAGACTACTGTAGCGTTTCAACCGCAAATTCACATAACGGGTCACGGGGGTCTTTGAAGTGAAGCTATACATACACCATAATGGGTCACGGACCACTTTAGCCAGGCACAGGCCTCCAAATAAGGAAATTTTAGGTCCCGCCTGCAGCGGAACTGTCCAAATAAGGCAATTTAAGGGTCTATGAAGCTGTTCGCTGTAACTTCACACCATAACGGGTCACAGACCATGAAGTTACGGTCGAAACGCTACAGTATCTTGAAGGTTCGAACGACAAAACTGCACAGTTATTCATTGTTAAATAACTGAGATATGAATAAAAGAGTGGAGCTGACCTGTGAGATTCCTTAGTGGCCGGGGCGTCGGCGGCGGAGGGCGGGACCACCCAAACGACGGTACAGTATTCGAGTGTACCTATCCACAGTTCGTATGCTGCAGGGGATCAAGCAGGATGGTCAGAATTGAGGGATAGACAAGCAATTTATCGAACGCACCCAAATGTAAGTTCAAGATCAGGTAGCGACGGCGGGGGCGGCGGTTGTGGGCGGGCTTGCCCAAACGACAGTGGTGTCGTCAGAGTATGTAGTAGTCGTGCATATGCTACAAGAGACCGAGCGGTACGGTCAGAAATGAGTGCGATACGGAGAAATGAACAGACCTACCTCAGAGCAAGACGAAAAGTTAGACGACGGGCGCAGCGACGGTGGCCAGGAGTGCCAAGACAGTAAAGGCAGTGATATAATGTATCTGGCAATCGCCAGATAGCAGCGGATGGCAATCGCCAAGGCGCGGTGAGCGTCCAGCACGTCAGTGAGAGAGAGTCCCTGATGAGATCTGTACAACATTCGATTAGTAGATAGATAATCAATAAAGCTTACCGAAAATTAATATATCAGGGAGGGAGTCGCGAAGCATCGCTGAGCCAGCGGCGCAGGCCGCTGCGACCTCCCGCCCCGCCGACCAAAATCCAAGATGTTGAGTACGCCAGACGGACCAGGAAGAGCCGATGGCAATCGCCAGCCCGCTCAGCGCCGGATCCAGAAAGAGAGTGTGGTGATGGAGGTGGTGGTGAGACGATGAGGCGCGATAGCGCAAAACCCTGCTTTGGAAGGTGAGTCATCATAATGACTCACCTTCCCAAAGTGACTTGGTCGATTTGGGCTTGAAGGTCAGTAATCGTCATTACTCATCTTCTGTGGCTGTGCTGGAATCATCTAGATTCCAAGGCCACGGGTACCCCTCCTTCAGCAGAACGCCCAAGTGCCGTCTGCTACACACGGCGCCCAAATCCCGCCGTTGTCCTCAAGATCGTCGACACTGGTGAGTGTTTTGTTTCCTCTCTCTTTCTTTCCCCTCTTTCCCTTTCTCCTGCGGCTTGGCGATTGCCATCCGCCGCTGCTTGGCGATTGCCATCAGCATTATTTTCATTGACGACCAGCAGGCCAGCAATGACGACGGCGCGATTGGAGGCGGTTTGGCGATTGCCATCCGCTGCTGTCTTGGCGATTGCCAGCAGCGCTGCGTGACGATTGTCAAGCGGATGGAACTTGTGTCGGCGGGGCACAGCGCCTAATGAGCGCCTCTTGCGCCTCTTCTCTATCAGCGGGAGGAGCCTGCCAGATCGCTAACCGGATTTTTAGAGTCCAGTGAGCATGCCTGCACAGACGGTATGTATTTTTGAAGTCATTCAACTGCTGCGACTGCTAATTGCGCCACAGCCCCACCAGATTGCCTACCACAAGGACATCCTCGCTAATCCTGACTGGGTCACAGCGAAAAAAAAATCCAGGCCAACGTACGTTTCATTCTTGTCAAGTTTACTCTATACTAATAACAATCCAGCGTTTAGTATCCATGACGGGAAGTTTGGCGCCGTCCTGATGGAGTCGCCCTTCATCGTCACGACGCCAAATGCTACATGGATTCCAAACCCTTCGCACAGCCCGAATGAGATCCTGCAGCTTCGCGATGATTACTGGTGCGATGATTACTGGTATGGGCCTGAGGATCCTCTGCTCTGGCCACAGGAAGATGTACCAGAAGCGCCTTGGCTCCCTTGTCTCCTGCGCAATTTTCCCAAAGACGGCTCCCTAGACAATAAACTCGCTATTCTCTGGGATTCCCTGTCCCCTAGTCAGCAGTTCCACGAAGATGTCAGTTTTCGTCGCGGTTTTGGGTACGCCGCATCTTTGTTCGGACAGGATCTGGAAGATTGCCTCTCCACTCTGAATTCTATGTTTGCTTCCTGCAATTATCCCCCAGAACGATGCAGGCCATCCACCGCCACACCACGACCATGTCGGTTCTCAGCCAGACTCTTCGACTGACGCCTCACTCCCTCGCTCGTTTCTCGGAGAGGATTCGCGCCTTTCAGCGCCTCGGTCGACAGTGTGTAGCTCTGAAAATGTTTATGACGCTGCTCTTCCCCACTGGTGAAGGCATATTTTCCCACCTCCAGAAGATGCGTTTCTGTGGGGATTATGTAGGGTGTTTCACATTCGACGTGGCACTGGGAAATCGCCTCGTGCAATGCGGAATTCCCGTCTGGTTGCTTCGTGACTTGGAACTGGTGGGCCAGTTTCGGGTTGATACCCTGCTTCCCATCACGTACGCGAAAGACGTGCTCGTCACCTCACTCCCCAAGCCGCCAATTCCTCCTTTTTGGGAGGGTCCTAGATGGGGGCTGCAGAAAATTACTGCCATCACTTCCGCAATTGAGCGCAATCAAGGCTCCTTTGCCAGTCCAGCTAATTATAGTCTCTCTGGTGCTGCTCGTCCCCAGGCAATTTTACCCGCTGCTTCCTCTTCTTCGCGCCCAACGGCCCGTCCTTCAACACGTGGCTCACCAAGTGAGTGGAATTGATTGAAGACCTCTTAATTTCTAATGTATTTCTTTATAGCGAAGGTCATTGCGTATCCGACGCACACATTGCTGCCTGCAATGGCGTCTACTTGGCTCCACGTCGCGAATGTAATCGACGAGCAGGAGTACCTCCAGGACTGCATCAATAAACCCGCCGAGCGATACTTTGTCCCCCGCCCCGATCTCTTCACCAACGCTTCGCAGCCGAAAGTCGCCAGCTACATGGAAACCTGGCTTCGTTTGCGAGGAATCGTGCTGGGTTGTATGGGGGAGGGTGAACCGCAGGCTCTCTCCCACAGGGCATGGCGGCTTTGGCTGGATCGTGGAAAGTTAGAAATCGAGGTGACGCAGGGAGGGAAGACTGTGAAGAGGAAGAATAAGGAGAAAGACGAGGTGGATGTCTTGATTTCTGCAGCGAGGAAGCAAGGTCCGGTAGATTTGGCGCCTGAGGCGATGTGGAGGGACAGAAAGTTCAATTTCGATGGAATGCTTGGGCCGCACCATTCTCGCGAGATTCTGTGGGAGTTGAACGAGCTCGGATTCCGGTTTGAAATGTGCATGTTGGATTCCACCTTGACCACTCTCGCCTCCCACCACGAACGTTACAATCGGATTCGGCGTTGTTTCCCCATCGGCCACGCGCCTCTCGAATTGGCCGACTTGGGACAGGCGAATCAAGGCCTGGCGCATTCTGACTGGTTTTCGCGCGCCCCGTTTGTCTACGCTCTTTGCCACGTTATGCGCTTCTGGAAGATCGATGTCGTTCGCGCGGCCAGATGGTTAACCGATGAGGAGTATTTCAAGATCGACGAGAAGCGGGGATTATCACCGGCCGATTTCGAAGACTTTGAGTACAAGGTCATTAAGATCTACATCTCTGCATTCCTCACAGTCTACGGCCGGACTCCCCGCATTCCAATGATTCTTTCGCACCAGCCGGTCACTGAGTGGAAGAAGCCGGTTTACCATAGGATGGCAGTTGGGCCGAACGGAGTTTGGATGCCAGAACGTGAGTCGGATGAGCTGTATGAATATTAGGTTACTTGTAGCTACAATTTGGACGCATTTTCGCATATCGTATCAGCGCCGTAGTTGTATTTGTATTTTTGTATTGTATTGCCGGACTTTTTTTTTGTTGAGCAGTTTTTGAAGGGGAAGGGCACTTGAGGCAGTTAGGTTCTTCAATCTCAAGCGAGCGTAGCCAAGCTGCTACAAGGTCAGTCTACACTGGGTCTGACTTGGGATTTGGAGAGGGCTCCTGTTCGAGCCTCGCCCATGCCTCTCCTTGCACAACATTTTTACTGGCAAAATTTCGCGAGTCTTAGTATACTGACTCGCGTGAGTACTCACAGTCCCCTGGCCGATAATCAGACCCGCGACCAGACTCGTGACTACCCGAACCCCGAGATGCCCGACGCGAGTCGAGTCACCAGATGACTCGGTGACTCGACGACTCGTTGAGGTCTCTATGCTGCATTCTGTACGAGCCACGGGAGCTCCTTGGTGATGTTCATAGTCGTCGTTGTCTGAAGAAGAGAATTTTTTGTCGATGCCGTTGTATATTTCTATGGGTGGTTGTTCTCCGTCCACCCTGTATATTCTTACTGTTTTTTCATTGGCTGTTGTTATGATACATTGAATCAAAGCTGTGCCCGTGCATCGCCCATCTTGATTAGGCTTGATGAAGGTCCTAAAGAGGACCAATCATGATATAGGGAGGTACTAACGGTGATGCGCGCATCAGAGCACTGGCCGGTGGTGCCGTGAACTTATGGCATTTGCCATAACGCGTAACTCGACCTTCTGAACATGACCTCAGTTGGTTCACGACCATAACGCGTAACAACGCGTGAACATATGGTCGCATTAGTACAGTACCCCTACGACTCACGACATGAACTCGAACATAACAAGACAGTGGATATCGTAATATCGTAATCAGTACATTCGGGGATCCTTGTTAGTAGTATTATATCGACAAATGTAGAAAAGTAAACCAGACGCGCGCAGTGCCTTGATGCGCTGGTGCTGGGCGTCTGTAAAGTCGAATACGCCTTCAGCTGGCGCGTGTAGGGTAAATGCTTCTAATTCAGTGCATGACGCCACACCAGAGACAGCCTCGTCTGACATGATCACACTGAGCCTTCGGCGAGATTCCAAGAATGTCAGAAGTTCGTTGGCTATGACGTTCTGGGTCTCTATACAGAAGGCGCGTACATAAGAGATGTCGAATGCCAGGACGCATAGGAAGGAAAGAGATTGCACCGAGGAAAGAAGCCTTATAACGAAGTGGGTACCAGCATCGATACGGAGGAGAGATAACTCCAGGAGTGAACCCCCACATTGACGTATGAGCGAATCACTAACATCGATATGGTCGACGCTATCGGAGTGTCCATCTGTGAGGCCTTGTAAAGTGAGACGCCGTAAAGTGCAGCCTGATCTCTGAAGCATGTTTTCGGCGCGTGTAAGCATCCCAGGAGAGCCTCCCCTGATAACCAAGCACTCTAGAGATGGTGTACAAATATTTGCCAAAACATCATAACTGGAGTTCGCAATGATGAGGTCCGCCAAGTGGGCCATGGTGATGAACTGGAGGATCGGACCAAGTTCGATGTCATGGTCGAGATTCGGTGCATACTGCAGACTTTCGTTATCCTGGTCCTTAGAGAAGGTAAGGAGACGAATATGGCGTGCTCTGGAAAGAATGTGAAGAGTGATCTGCTGATGTATGATGTCCGCCAAGGTATCGTGCTCGGAGCTCAAGGCTTTCCAAGTGGCTCCAGCCGAGGTCAACTTTCAGTTTGGAGAATGTCTTGTATGGGGTAATGGTGAGATGCTTCACTGGCAGGGTGTGCGGCAGAGAAAAGGCATCAAATATGATGTGGATGGTGCTAGTCGAGCACAAACCCATGCTCTCTAATGTTGTCAGATAGCTAACGAAATGTTGAAACTTTGGGCGATCTAAGCATTTCAGATCGCTAGTACTGATGCGGAGTCGTTGGATACGACTATGCAAGGGACACAAGCAAGGGGAATGCGGGGCTGGAGTACGAGAAGCTATCATCCAGACGTAAATCTACCCAGAGAGGGCATGTAGCGGAACGAGCAAGAGCCATGGACACACCGGATACCCAATGAACAATATTGTCATATTCTCGGTAAATAGATTTACTGGAGTGTAATGGCGGCATGGGGGAACACGGGACCGTCAAAGTACATTGTCGCCAAAGCTGCAGAAAGGTAGCCGCCATGTGATTCCATGAGCGACACACGGAAGTAAGGAGGGCGGAACGGCGTAGAAATAGGAAGGATTTTAGTACTCCGCGCGCAAGCGAAAAGGAAGATTTCGTGCAGAACATCAGCGGGCAGTTGGCGGACAGGGGTCAATACCAGACGGCAGTTCTGAACCTTCCATGCCAACACATCCCGCTCGATCATCAGTCCCTCAAGGGCCTGCTGCATCTCATCCAGATGCGAAACTCTTCGTCTTGACTGGCAGAGGGAGGATCGTTTGTGGCAAGTAAGCGTGCGATGTCAGGCGGGCGCTGAGTGACACGTCGAATGATACTCCCAATAGGTTGTGCCATTGGCTCGCCCATTACTTCGCGTTGCGGCAAGAGTGAGTGCGCCTCCGGAAAGGTGGACACAGTTCGGGAGAAACAATAACTGAATGGAAGGGGCAGCTGCTTCGCACTCGAAGACGGCATGTATAGCAAATCCTGGTAAAGATTTGACTAATCAAAGGCCTATATGAGGTGTTTGTCTTCAGGAAGATGCCAGGGTGACTAAGTCCGCTTTCAAGAAGGTGGATCATTAATAGCACTGAGTGCTGGGTAAGGGATCATATGTCAAGCGGAAGGGTTGGGGAATGCACCTGCAGACGCGGTCCAAGAATCATCCTCCCTTTCAGTATTTCGTCAGCAGTGGGCCTCGGGCTTGTCGGGTCCCAGTCGGGAAAGAGCCTATAATTGCGCCAAGTCGAGAGCTAGGCTGCACGTTCGCCTTTCCGAGTTCAACTCTTGCACCAGGAAATTGGTGTTCTTTTGAGAGCTAACCGAGTCTTCATGATATCAGCTCTCTGCTGTCCGTTGGTGATGGTCAACCGTCAAGGTGAGTCGATCGACGATGACCTCAGGTAGCACGTGCAGGACTCACGTTTCTCTTGCGCAACTCTTGTGTTTCTCTTTGGTTCTCCTCCACCTTGAGCTGATAAATGAAGGGCACACAAGCGAGTCATCGATTGCATGAGTGGTTCGGTCTTGAACTTAGGACCAGACCGTCTTATGCATGCTGCCAATGTTTTTCTGCGCATTGAATGGTCTTTTTTTACGACACATCCCACACATGAGCAATTGCGCCTTCTTCGGTGTGGGTACGCAGTGCTACGATGAAGCGACTCGTTCACCCCTTATATCATACTTTCTTCCGCTTATTTCCGCTTTCTTTTGTATAAATGCTCTCAGAATGATGTGTTCGCTCGACAGTTATATTCCGCTCCTCTAATCAGCTACAACATCCTCAAGCATGCCTATCACACTCTCCCCTTCCAATTCTGACTCCTCAATCTTCAAGGTTGCCGCCGTACAGGCTGAACCGTGAGTACCACTGTTACTCTTGTACCGTTTCCGCCCCATAACATGAGTCAAAGTGTTTGGCTCGACCTTCAAGGCGGTGTCGACAAGGTTATCCGAATTATTCGTGAAGCGGCTTTAGAGGGTGCTAAAATCATAGGTTTTCCGGAGGTCTTCATACCCGGTTCGTTACTCACTTCAAACTCATCGTCGTTGATGTGCAGTGCAGAAATACACCACAGAAATACACACAACCAAACACAAAACAAAACAAACACTCGGGACTTCTGAAGTCCCTAATGAACAAGTACAAGGATCTGACCTTATCACTCGTAACGAATTACAACCTTAGTCAAGATCTGGTGACTCAAGGAGGTTCCAAACGGAGGGGTGTGATGTACTTCCTGTACTAACACAAGTGCAAGTTCGAGGGAGCTAGGGGTTCTTAACTTATGGGATTCCGGGGAAGTGGAAGTTCCCGTGGTCTTAGCCGAATGAGGTGACACTCAAGTACACTGAGTCTCGGGACTAACCGGTTGACTAATCTCGTGTATTCACTCTTTTAACTCAACAGAGTATAGGGACCAAGATCGCCTTTGGGTACGTAAAGATCCGCGGGGCTTGGGTACACTAAGTTGGTCTAAACTAACCACAGGTGCCTGTCTTCTTATATGAATCCGAAGCAGTTGCAAGCGCGGTGACTTCAAGGGTTCTTAAGTTGCCTTGTCCACAGCTCTTGTTTCTGTCGTTTAAACTCCGTCTCGGGACAGAGGGACTTTCACAAGTGCTATTCGCAAGGTTTCCCGAGTACTAACTCAAAGATCACCAAGTAAAACTGTTACTGGTTCACGGGGGTTCTGATCGGTTGATAAACTTAAACCGGGTGGAAGCAATGGTTTCCGAGTCAAAGATACACTGGTATTTCACTTATGCTGTATACGCGGGTGCAAATTAACTACTGACTACGATGTTGTACAGGCCTTTATATACTACAATCCGGGACTATACGGGTATAAACTACTTACTCTTCGGGCCTAGGGGAGCTATGTTATCGGGTGCACTGTATCCCGGATGACTCATTTCGCCTGCGGATTGCGTGCTTTGGGTGATATTTGATATAACACCTTGTGCTTGCCGGGCTCAACTGGTAGGATGTTCCTTATGGAACCCAGCTGGTCTGACTCGTCGTAGTGCTGTTACTGTTCTGGGTACTAACTAAGTACCCTTGTACTTAGGTTCTGGTGAAAGGTCTGATTCGTAGCTTTCAAAGGATACCCAACTTGTCAAGGGTGTCTCTGGAACTACGCCACTATGGTGGTTTTTACTGGTTGGTCTAGTCAAGAGTGAGGGACTTGAATTGTTCCCGTTCCTGATTGCTCTGCATGACTCTGCATGGTTCTGAGTCTTATTTAATGCCGGGTCCATGTGACGTACTGCGCCACTCGGAATTAAATGCAAGCCGGCTTGATTCCGGTGAAGTTTCCTGACTCATACTCAGGGACGATACGGGTTCGTAGAGATCCGATACGTGGTACGTGAGGGTCCATGGTACACTTGGTACACATTCTGAACAACTTCCGACTTCTGGACTTGTCTTTGAGGTCTTGTCTAAAAACCTTGTCTAAGTACTTGTCTTTTATGAAGCGTAATCGAGTCGAACTCGAGGCTCATCGGGTTGTAGTAACATACCCGGGCGCATTGAGTATTTGATATTCAGGTACGTTTTAAGGTTTCTGTAGAACGTTACGGGAAATGCCGGGTTTCGGTAGTTCGGTCCGTAGGCGCGTATTGGCCACCTAGGAGTCTCTTCGCGTCCTAAGAGAGTCTCCTGTAAGTCTTTAGCATAGACTTCTAAGTACTTGGTGTCTTGTTTAGACATGTCTTTCAGTCTAGAGGTCGTACAGAATTCGCAAAATGTAGCCTTTCTGCTTCCAAACTGTACTGTGCGTATCACCGGACGGAGAGGACGTTCTTCCATGTACTCCGAATCGTCAGAGTCGCTTGGCTCTTCTTCCGACCCAGTGTCTAATAACGCCTTGACTAGGATGAGTACTTAACTGAGTAGTCAAAGTAAGTCAATGCGCACCTCGAGTTCGGGGTGAACTTGTATAATGGCGGTAGCCAAGTACGAATCCAACCAGTGTAGAGGGTCTTCGAACTGGTCTGGTCCTGCTGCATCGTCTTTCAAAATTAGACGGGCCGCGATCGTGAGCAGGCCCGGACATTTGTCTGCTTTCTGCTGTTCAAGGAGGAACAGGGAAGAGCGAGAAGCCCGTTCCGCGTCCTCTTCTCCAAAGACATATTGACAGCAGGGCTTGAGTGGAGCCAACTTGTCGAAATAGACGAGTTGGTCAGAGTTGTCCCACTCCGGGTTCCAAGGTTCTTTGTCAAGTTCGTCCATGGCACGTATACCACGGATGACTTGATTCAGTACCGAGTCCAGCCAGTACCACTTGGTCGGAAAACGGCTAGGCTCATCCGCGCGGATGGAGGCAGCGGCTAGGTCAGCTGCATCCGCGAGGAATCGTAAAGACTCGTCGTTTCGCGGAGGCCATTCCTTGATAGACTCGGGACGACGGAAGGCCTCCTCGGCCTTCTCCGTCGTAAACACGTAATAGAACTCGGGAGGGATGACCTTGTCCTGCCCCAGATACAACAAGGCACGGTTGATAACGGGGCTAGACGGGGGTTTTTAAACTGTTCCTTGGTCCTTTCTGGGCCTGGGACACTGAGCTGGCCATGGTTTCGGCTGTGATGGCGCTGTTTCCGCGGTCTTTGGGTGGTAGCTGGTGATGGGGAAAAGCAAGTTTAAAACTTCAACATTGCGTAAAACAGGTCACACGCATTTGCCGAGATGCCGGGTGACCGATGCCGGACTGTGCCGAGCCTCAATGTACGTACGCGTTTTGGTGGGCAGGGGCTGCCACGCCTCTTATACGTCTAAGTAGCATTGGGCCTTAGTGTTGCCCATTCCTTCTGTAAGGGACTAGAGGGGGCATGACCTTTGGTTTAACATGTCTTAACTAGTTCTTAACTGAACGTTTAGACTTTGTTACAAGGTCAAACCAGTCTTGTACGCGGAAGGTGCTAATGAGGCCTTTCGTGTACTTGTACTAGTACAGTCACGCCGTTGTTATAGAGTCTTAGCTTTAACTGTTAAGAGTCTCTATAACAACGTCTTGAGTATGGATCCACGGATAGATTTATCCGTGTCATAAGCATAGCTTGACGTCCACTAAGCCTTTTGTCATGACCCCTACAAGTTATAGACAGCGTGGATTCTTAGTGAACAGGCATGGTCTATACTGCCATATCTGTATGGTTGTAGACTCTAGCTTCTACAATTTGGGTATAGTTCAACGGTAGCTTATATCTGCTTCCGTGTCCATGCGTAGTCTAAGACTACCGAGGCTTGTTGGTTGACAGACAGTTGCTTGAGCTGTCTGTTATTTTAGGTCTGGCTTACAAGACTTGACTTCTTAACAGGTTATACTAGAGCCTTTGTCAAGTTCTTATCTTCTTACAGTCACTCAAATAGAGGCGCCAATAACACGATACGGATTTTTCTATGTACAACTTTTGAGCTGTGAAGTGTACAAGATATAAGCGACATTTTGTCGCGGCCTATTCTACACGTAGCGTCCAATACTACAGGGCTCTACTGCGTACCCAAACCACTCGCGACTTGATTTTCCAACGCCTCTAGCCTTTCCTGCAGATCAGCCACCAGGTACTCCAACTCTTCAATGCGTTCTTGGGTACCCGAACGCTGCGCAATGCCTTGGACTGGTTCGTCAGAGTCAGGCAAGTCCGTGTCTTGGTCGGACGGGAGATGTTCTTCATCATCCGTGCCCAGTGGTTCCTTCGTGCATTTGATCTTGCGTCGAAGACACTCTTCGCAACAATGCTTGCGCGCCCCCGACTTGGCATACCTGAAGATGCACTTCGTGTTCTTCTTGCTACACGGAATGCAAATTCCGTTGATCCAGCGCTGAACGGCAGTGCTGTTGTTGCCAGTGCTGATCTTGTTGGCTCGCGGCTCGTACTTGCGAGTCTTCTTGGGTTTGGGTGCGGCGTCGGATTCGTCGTCAGACGAGCTTGGCCGTGCCCTTTTGGTGCGGGGAATGACAACGGCGACGGTAACTCCCTTGGTGGCGGCCTTGGGAGCAGCCTTGGGTGCAGCCTCGGCTTTACCCTTACCTTTCGAGGGAGGCGACGGAGTAGACTCGTCTTCCGTGTCGTCTTGAGCTGGCGGCGAATACTCCTTTTCATCAGACTCTTCGTCGTCGCTCTGTTGAAGGTTCTTTTAAGTCAAATTTGACCTGAAAGCAAGACGTGTACTTACGTCTAGAGGTGCCGCTTCTACATGCAACACCTGAAGTGTTTCAAGGAACACTTGGTCCAATGCTTCAAACTTTGCTTCAACAGTATGCGCCGCTTTAAGGGCGGTGCGGGCTGCGGAGCGTCGGTCTCTGAAGTATTTGAGGAACCTTCGGCAGTGGTCATCTGTCCACTCGCCAGGTCGCTGTTCCAATGGTAAGAGCGCCAAGTGATTCGCAGATTGACGGATCTCCTCTGCTTGGCCTTCCGTGAGCAAGTATTGACAACACGTGTACTTGTCTGCCAAGTTGTTGAAGTACTTGCCCGTCTGAGTTTCGAAGTAATCTTCGGGCTCGGGCGAGGCTTCCGGCTCAGGCGTGGGCTCGCCGTCTTCTGTGGGGGATGGAGGGCGCTCGTCGGACTCTGCTTCGTCGTTCATGAAGCCCTGCACGGTCTCGAAGAAGACCGCATCCACCCAATGCAGCAGACTAAAGTGGTCGTCTTCGTCTTCGGGGCGGCGCTGCAGTCTCTGCACGACTGCGCGAACAACGCCCATGTCGCGCCCGCCACTCTGACCATTCAACGCTTCGAAGATCAGGTTGGGGCTCTTAGCCAGCATGAAGGCAACTGGCTGATCGAGCGGGAAGTTGTATTTGGCGGGAATGTCGGCGTTGCCGATGTAGAGGAAGGCGGGCTCATCGTTGGCGGACATAGCGAGTATTTGGGGGGTGGACGTAAGAGAACAAACGGTTCCATCCGTTGTGCTCTTTATAAATCATTTCTGGTCCACTTCTCGGCTATTTCCGGGCTGCGGGCGCTTCTTCCCTAGCAACGGAACTTAAAATCCTTCCTAGCTTAACAACGGAGGATCTGCTCCAGCTTCCTTGTTACTTGAGCCCAGAACTCTGGTTCTGAGTGAATTCTGGTGCACGGATGGATATATTTCTTGCATTCCGTGCCCAATTTGAATCCTGATTTTGAAAATTGACTGGTTTTGAGAGGAATACTACTGTACCCTCTCCTTTCTTTTTCTTTACATGGCGTCCGCGCCATCTATGTTACTTCTCTAGCTCTTGTTACAATGAAAGAAGGCTAAGCTTGTACGCCTTGTAAATATTTAACTAGAAACCTTCTAAGTCTTGAGGTTCAGTGCCTTCAAGTATTTAGGCCAGCCACTGTCAAGTGTGAAGTATGTCAACATGTAAGACTATCAGCTACTTGAGATTCTTAAGTAGCCTTCTCCATGCAACTTAGACATGTTCTTGTAAGTTAGACGCTTTTTGGTTGTCTGTATTTAAGGTCTGCGACTTGCGTGACTTAGAATCCATAAGGCACTTTTGGCAATCTTGTCATAGACTTTACTGACACTGCCTCTTATCGCATTAAGTCTGTTATGGAATTTCGTTCCCAAGTCAATTGGGTCCCTTCGTGAATAGAAAGGTAAGACACGGAAGCCCGCGATCTTTCCGTCTAAGAGGACACCGTTCAAGTCACATAGTACATAGTTCCCAGCAGTAGTCCTTGTAACTACCACATAAGGTCCCATAAACCGTTCCTTGAACTTTGAGTTGAGTTCATCTTCTATGCGAGTATTCCTGACTAGTACCATTTCCCCAGTCTTGAATACCCAGTTTGGCATTGTGTTCTTGAACTGTTCCATGAACCGTTCTGCAGCCTTCTTCTTAGCTGCTGTTACTCTTTTCTTCATGGCTGCTACATCTTGGGCGTGTTTAGCTATAAGTCTAGCCCTGTAAGCCACTAAATCTGAGTGTGATATTATCCTGTCTGGCGAATCAACAAGCCAAGTCACCTCCATGTAGTCCAACGGAAGGATCAGTTCGCTTCCCGTCACCGCATAGAAGGGTGAACAACCAAGTCCACGTTTGACTGTAATCCTCTCTGCCCATAGGACTTCATATAAGTAGGCAGGCCACATGCTTGGGTCACCCTTACACACTTTAAAGAGTGATTGTCTTATATCCCAGTGACCACGTTCTACTTTTCCATTGACTTGCTTGTTGTAGGCTGTAATAAGAATGCCTTTAATGCCATACTTTTCTTCTACGTATCGCATTGCTTTCTTAATAGACGGACCATTATCTGTAACGATTTCTCTAATACAACCCCATCTTGATAGAACTTCTTCAAATAGCCAGTCTCCTAAGGTTTCAGCTGTTTCTTCTTTAAGTGCTCGGGCTTCAGGCCAACCTGATAAACCACATCGAGCTACTGTCACTGCGTTGTAACCGGAATACTTATCGTCTTCCGCAGCTAATCCTTTCTTAGAAGTCTTGCCATCTTTGTTTGGTGAGCCCGTCGACTTAGGCATTCGGAAGGTATCTACATAGGCTTTCTCAAAGATCCCTGGAGTTGAGGTGATCCTTGGTTCCATATGTATATTCTTCTTTTGCCTCTTCTGACAGAGAACACAGGTCTTGATATACCAATTGATATCGATTTCTGAAGCGGGCCACCAGAATCTTGACCGAATCAAATGTCTAACTGAATACTGTCCCTTATGACCGTTCTTATCATGTATGACCTTGCAGACAGCCATTCGTTCTGGTTTTTGTAACACTCGCTTGTGTTCTCCTTTCTTGTCTGTTTTGTAAAGCCTTTCATTTCTAACGAAGAAATCTTTCTCTGCCCACTCTTGCATCTTGTCGAGTAGCAACAGATCCAAGTCCTCGTCTTCCGTGTGCGGTTTGTTTTCTAAGTAGGGTTGTACGTATGGCAACATGACTTCCCAAGTCTTCTCTCTTTCCGACCGTCCTTGGTCTGGGAAGTTAGGAATGTCTACCCACTTCTCAATGTCTTCTACCGCTACTGCGGTTGCTTGTAAGATTTCGTCGTTCATTGACCACGGATGGGTTTCCGAGCTTTCCGTTTTACTGGGAAGCACGCCTTGTAGGAATCCCGTTCGTGTATCAATGTTATTTCTGAATTCCTCAAAGTCTAGAGGCCGATCTGCTTGTGGCAGCTTCAGGTCCTCTTCGTACTCCAGTTCTAAAGTATCATCAGGTTCATCGTAGACTATTATTGGATCCTTTTCTGAAGGAGGTCTTCTACTCAAACCGTCGGGCCATGAACCTTTCCGGGTACATGTACCAACGTGAAATGATACATTAAAATGTCTTCTGCCCATCTTTGTAGATTGGCATTTGTTAGGGAGTCTATGTTAGATAGCATACCCTTGATGTACTTTGCGTCTACTTCTATACGAAGCTTTCTACACCCTAAGAGATAGTACCTACATAACGCTCGATGTAAGCCAAATAGTTCTCTTTTTGCTTGAGAGTATCTTGCTTGTGTATCGTTTAGAGTAATAGACATGAACTTGGTAGAGCAAGGCACGAGTGTCTACTCGGGTGCACCCGACACCCGCCCAGCAAATACTTGCTGCCGGAAAGCCGGACTTGCCACCTGGCAACACACCCGGGTACCCGCAAGTACTTGACCCGCGGGTCAAGTACTTGGCAAGTACTTGCCTCCCAGATGGGCAAGTACTTGCCTGAGTATCTGCAAAATTAGAAGCAGCTTTCGTGCCCGCCGACGACCCCCGAGCAATTGCGCGGGGGCAATCGACGTGCACGATACACATGCGTGAAGCTCCGGTTACTTGCATGAGCAAGAACTGCAGCTAAACGGAGTGTAAGGGGTGGGGTGGGGTATGAGAGAGGGCAAAGGCGAGGAGAATGGGTGGCGAGGTCGTCGTGAAGTTGTTGAGATGGGGTGGTCCGTGTTCAAATCTTCGACGTGTCCTGGCGTACACATTCTGTGCGGCAGCCGCACGGTGAATAAAGTCAAGAAATAAGCAGCAAAGGAAACACGCATGATTTGGGGCGGAATGCGTCCGCGACGCCATCCGCCCAGTCTCTACAACGAAGCGAGGGCTAATCCAGCCGCTCGACCTGCCCACGCCATCCAGTAGTGTTGATGCCTCGTCCTGAGGGCTTCAGCGCCGTGTGTTGTCGCAAAAACGGCGCCGTCATGTAGGCGAGTGCCATGAAACTGGCGCCGTCGTATAGACGAGTGCCGTGAGACTGGCGCCGTCGTGTAGACGAGCGCCGCTACGAGCGCGCGCTCGTTGTCCAATAGTAGGGTGGCCTCGTCCTGAGGGCTTACGCGGTCCAGAAGGGCACCGTCGCGAAGAGAGACGCCAGAATGCGCCCCGGAACGTATCCGAGGGCGCAGCGGTCGGCGCGAAGCCAAACCGCACAGAAAAAGCAGAGAAAAACAAAGAAGAGAAGTCAGACAAGCCCCAGACCAAGTTCTGGGGCCGACAAGCACGACGTTGAAGTCGTGCTGTGATGGTAAGAGGAAGAGCGATGAGATCTGGGCTGATCGATCGCTATCCGGAAACTGCCGGACTGCTCGGCAATCTCAGCGATGATAGAAATTGCTCGGCAAGATCGATTCTCGACGATGTTGGGCTCGTTTGAGCCCAAATAAATTGGAGAAAATCAAGAAAAATATATAAGTGTGGCTAGGCAAGTATTAGGCAAGTACTTGTCCCAAGTACTTGCTGTCAGAAACCCATACTTGCCACCTGTGCACCACCCGGGTGTTGGCAAGTGCCGGGTGGGCAGGTGCCGGGTGCGGCACCACCCGGGTGACGTCAATACTTGCAGATATCTGCAAGTACTTACCACTCGTGCCTTGCTCTAGAACTTGGCGAAGTTCGTTTTCTTTTCATCTTCAGGATCCTTCTGTGATAGATAGAACCCAATAGCCTAGTAGGATGTATCAACGGATAATGTTATAGGTGAGTCCCAATCGTAGCGGAGTGGCTTTAACATTGGACAGTTTGTGATAGCATCTTTCAAGGCCTGCATTGAAGCCTTTTCTTTTGGTCCCTACTGGAAGGGTATCGCGCCTTTATTTAGTCTATTCATGGCATATGCTTTGACTGCATAGTCTTTTATGAAGGCACGGAAGATTCCCGTGGTTCCGAGGAAGGACTTGACATGAGTTAAGTTTTCACAGTCAGGCCAGTCCTGAATAACCTTAACGCGGTCAGCGGCAGGCTTCCGTCCCGCGTACGAACATACATGTCCCACTACTACTATCTCGTCTGCGCAGATGATAGCTTTGAGACCAGAGAATGTGCCACCGGCGTATTTCATACGTTGAATGATTCTATTCATATTGTTAAGGTGTTCCCAAATGAATCGTCTGACTTTAGGATTCTCCGGAAGGACTTCCGGGTTTCCGTCCTTATCCTCGTAACGAGTACTGGGTCCTTTGACTGGTACATCATCAATGTAAGGTCTGGTATACGCAGGGATCTCGTCTCTGAGAATGTACGTTACATCTTCATGAAAGATGGGTACTGAATTAGTCCATCCCATGGGTAAGGTTCTAAGTCTTAAGGCTCCATAGGGTGTGGAGAACGTAGTCATATCTCGTGAAGAGATTGCTGACAGTCGTTCATCATACCCTACATACAAGTCTAAAGTTCCTCCACAGGCTAAGCCAGCGAAAGCTTCTGCCAACTCTTCCGTTGCCGGAGGTAAACCTGAGTGCGCAATAGTTACTGCGTTCAAAGGTTCTAAACTATGTACTAGCCTTAACTTCTTACCATCTTTCTTAAGTACACAAAACCATCTTGATCTGTATGAAGAGTTGGATGGTTCATATACTCCCGTATCTATCTTGTTCTTAATAATCTTACAGACTTCCTCGTATATGCCCGGAGGGATTGGGATGTTCCGTAACACCCATGGTGTATGCGGAATGATAGGCATGTCAACCGGTGAGAAGAAGTCTTCACGAAATTTCCCTTTTTCCGATTCATCCCATGCGAAACCCTCATTCTGAAGGCACATCAAGTGGTCTACAAGCTTTCTTTCCTCGGGCCATAAGAAATCTCCCTTATGGTCATTCTGTACTTGCTCCCGTCTTTCCGCTGTGTACCGGCCTGTAGGTACAAAGTCAGGAGGATGCATAGACAGTTTAGGTAGCGTGGCTAAAGGATCCCCTTGTATGTCACGGATGATCCGGAACTCATCCGGTAGGGTCCCGAGATGCGGTTTTTGTCTTTAAGGCTACTGGTTTGTATTTCTTAGCCACGAAGGCACCGTAGACATCTGGTTTACGCATTTCGAATAATCCTTTAGGCTTGTGCATTTTCTTAAGTCCTTGAAGGAACACTTCTTGTTGTTTATTAATATACCCTTCAGCCATAGATACTGTAAACTGATTAAACACGCTTTGTAGTTCATTAGGTACTCCATAGAACAACTGTGGAGTATCTAAGACTAGGCCATCCTCTGCTTCTTCTTGTGTTAACGGTTTTTGAATGTTAAATACCTTACGGAAGCCTTCGACCTTCCGTCGCGCATGTAATTCGATAGGGTGATCTCTTGGTGCGGGAACCCATATTGGTTCTTTGGGGTCCCGGTACATAAATTCTTTTCTAAGTGGTTTGACTGCTCGTTGAAGTCCTTCATTCGACTTCTTCAAGTATAGACTTGTCAAGTCACTTTGTGTAAAACTGGTCCTTTGTTCTCCAGGTACATAGGTCTCTTGTATCTTGTACCCAACTTTGCTATTACCCGTAATGTAGAGAGCCACCTCTCCTTGATCCGGGATCAATTCCTCGAGCGGCTCTGAAAACCCTCTTGTTGAACAGGTCGGAGATACCTGGGCACTTCCCCTCTGGTGTAGGTCGGCATCGTAATCTTCCTTCCGTTACTGGGGTCGGTGATTGTAGCTGCTACATGGCCTTCTGAGTTCGAAGTCATAAGGTTGGATACCACTTCGAAGGGTCTTCCTAGTAGTACCTCATAAGCAGGTGCTTTGAGTATGTGTACTTGTAGATAGTATGTAATCCCTTCGAAGGTGAACGGAAGGTTCTGTGCTAATCCGACCGTGGTCGTTCGGGTCTGATCGGCGCTTTCCATCGTTATCTGGATGTTAGGGTTGTAAGGGATCCCTAATTCTAAAGCTGCCCTAAGTGACATAGAGACGATTTGTGACCGGGAATCGAGTAAACACTCCTTCCGGCCAGCTTCTCCAATGATTGGCCATACTGTTCTTAATTCTTCGCTCTCTTTAGCTACATTTGCAGCATTATAGTTTACGTTGAAGTAAGGACCAGCATACCCATTGTTAAAATGGTAGAGCTGTACCACTGGATCATGTACTACTATGGCACCCTTAGGTAGGCCCTTGTTTTGGTCTAGATTGATCGTATAGTCAGATGGCGAAGTTGCATCAGGAAACGGCCTGTGGGCCAGAGGCTGCCTGAGGTAATCACTGTTACAGTGATTAACCAGAGGGCACTGAGGTACTCTGAGATATCCTGAGCTACCTTGAGCTTCTGAATGCAGCAATCATGAACTTGAGTTGCCCTGACACTGTCAGGTTTACTTCGAGATCACTCGAAGTGCGAGGGTGTACAGCCTTCAGCTCCTATTAACTCAAGAACACTTCAAGGCAGATAATAGTACAGCAATCTCCCCCAGAATAACTCAAGCAACTCAGGTATTGGAAATGAACCCCAAAGCTGGTAAGCATTTCATCATTACAACAAATACACTCATTTCTACTGAAACATGCAAGGATAAATAATGAGAGGCATAAGGATGGTGCAGACGAGCCCAGTAGAAGACCGGTGCCTTCCGAGTCGTCCGTGTTGAACGTTCACATTAGTTCCATGATGAAGTCGACTTTTCGCATGAGGAATTACACCCGTCCAGCGGGGCCGCCGCCAATCCTCCTGGTCAACGCCTTAATCTCGACGAGAGGCTGCACTGGGCGTTGGTATGCTTCCCAGTCGCAGTGCTGCCGCACGTTCTCGTCGGGCTTGGCCGCAAGCTGCCCTACGCTGTCATCGAGTTGTTTCGTTGTATACGTCTTCAACGAAATATCCATCAGCTGCCTCGAAAGGCACAAGAACAAGACCCCCACGGCCCGATCCATTTGTTCCCTGCCCTGTACGTCCAAAGCGATGTATGTACTGATTCCGCCTCGAGGGAGTACCGACTGGGACGACGGGTGTAAGGTTGGGATAGTCTACGCCACGGGCAGACCGTCGGAAGTGATGAGGAATGGAGGGGGTATTCGCAGCTCTAACTTGTTCGACGCTGCTGTCCTCGAGACCTGTGTAAGCTTTGAATGGATTTCGTATATTTCCGTGTACCGTCTGGCTGAGCAAACGCTTTGGAGTGGAGGTTCCTCAAAAAGGTAGCCAATAGCTGCGTCTTTTTTGTTGTCGGGAGGAAAATGATCCTTTTCGATGCGCTAGGATGCTCGGCGGACGATAGCGTGGTACCGTGCTGGGGGATGCTGAATTCTTCGTCCATCCACAGCTCGAGCTCGCCCCACCATATGGTCGAGTGGGTCGCGCGGTAAGTGTCTCGGTCGCTATTACGGTCAACGCGCTCGTTGAGCGAGAACAACGGACTGGATGGTGGCGGGGAGGGATGATGGTGGTTGTAGAGAGAAGAGGATGGACTCGGCGCGGTATCTGTTTGGTCCTGTAGGACGTCCCAAGAACGCTTCTCCAATCTAGCGCATTCATACGAGGGTAGCGTGGTCATAGCAACGGTCCATAAGGAGGACACAGCGAGCCGTGTGCGGATGAGCTCGCGCGCAGGCGGTGACGATAAAGCATCCTCCGAGGAGGCGTACTGGTGCGGCGACATGCGTCGAGGAGGCAGATGTACAGCCTTCGTTGACAGTACTCAATCACCCAAGGGAAACATCAGGAGAGACCAAAGGGATGATAAGAGCACGCACGATGGCACGACATTTGGTTCCAGCTTTTAAAACTGTCAGTAAACACGGATGGTCGTCCGCCACTCCTCGTCGTCGAAGGACCTGCGCGTTCCATTGTAGCCTTTACGCGTCGCGCGGGAAACAGGGTGTCGAGAAAAGAGCTTTGCAATGTCTGCTAAGTTGGCTCAATGAGAAACTCGGGAAATACAAGTAATGAAAGACGCACCTACGAATGCAGACTGAGTTCGTACCGCGCCAGCATAAATTCTCCGCTGTGTGCACCAACATGACCGCTATTATTTGAAGGCGCAGTGCGGTTGTCCGGTGCGTCGTTTTTACCGCACGGCGAGGTGGAAGGTGAGAGGAGAATGGGAGTGAGGCGTGCTGTCGCTGCCGTTGCCATTAGAAATGCTGGAGATGAATTGAATTGAAAAAAATACGTACTTGCGCACTCCCTCGCCAGCAGACGGGCAGCATGATTGCCACACTCTTCTAGCTTTCCACAATCCAGCTGCTGGTGCCCATCTTGACGTCGACTTGCTGCGTCCCATCGTCACCATTGTCCTGCCGGACGAAGTCACGAAGATGAACGCGTGGATGCCGCAAGGGTGACACGACAGTTCACCGCGAGTGTTTGAGTCGCTGCTGAAGGAGGCGAAAACGGGAAAATGAGTCTCGATAGCGAAAATTGGAAGGAAACAAACAAGAACTACGCACCGTTTTGGGCTGGACGCGTCCGCGACGCCAACCAGCCCGAATCCCAACGCCTAACCTTGTTTCGGGCTGCACACAACGGTGTGAGGGCTGATACGACGCCAAGCTGGGCTTGCTTGCAGCTGCAGAGTGTAACGGATCTGCTGGCGTATCCCGTACTGACGTCGGTTCATTGTCGTCGTTGCGAGTCGGGTCGGGTACGACGCAAAGTCGGTCGCATGTGCCGTAGATGGCTGCTATATCATCGGCGTTGACAGCCGTGAGCGTTGCTGGTCGTCCTGAGCGCATGGGTTGTCGATAGTGGTGGTAGGAGGGCAAGGAAACAAATCCGAACACTGTTCGGATTTGCGGTCCGTGTCGCCGGCGCCAAATCGCGAGGATGTCGTCGACGATGGCGGGCGAACGGCGAGTCCGTGAGTGCTGATAGTTGATGAACAGTAGTTCTGCTGGTTGGGTAAGTCATCTGTAAAGTACCAGGCAAAATGAAATGAAATGACTTACCGACTCTCAGCGGCATATCAAGTGTTGCAAAACAAAGTTCAATGGTAAGTATTATCGTTCACGGGAAACAGCCGCCTCTATTTGAGCTATGATCAACAAGATATACTCCTAAGTGTAGGTTCCAGTACAAATTTGAGCCGCCAGTGAGGTTTGCGGCGCTGGAGAGCGCGATCTCAGTATATATGTGATGGTAGACTTGCTATGTAAGGAAATTTCGAGATCATACGCTAATTATAATACCCTAACTCTGGCTTAGATATATAAAATCCTTGTACTGCAGTAAATCCCGATGGTTATATTTGTACTCCGAAGCCTTCGTCGCTGTCCCGAGCAATGTCGAAGTCGTTCCGTTCGGGATTCGGCGTTTGCCGGACAGTGATCAGAGGTGTTTGCTCACCGTCTGGCTCTCCTCTCTTACCTCCACGACAACGACAACATATCCGGCTCCAGACTTTTATCTGGGCCTTTTCATTTTCTCATTCTCCTACTCTCTGGATCCCCGGACTCGTACCCACGGCTTCCAACAGCCGTGAGCCGTGGATGATGTTCAACTTCTCGCAGCAGTAAGACCTCTCACGACGAGGCCGCCCTCCATGACACATTCTGGAACCCCCCGTCCCGCCGGTGTGCGGGATCCAAGCATGGGCATGGGTCGGATTGTGGGGTGGCCTGCTGGCAATGCGGCGTCGGACAGTGTGTTCATTTCTCCACTTTTTCCCCCCATTTTTTTCTACTGTCGTCCATCACCGCTACATCAAGTACCTGCTGGCCCTTCTCTAAATCCTTTCCCATTGCCATGCCCCGCGCTAATTCCCCTCCCAGAAAACTGTCAAGTCCATTTTGCCGCCGGCACTTGAAGCCACGTCAGCCTCACGTGCCGGTTGGTTTAAATTTCGGACGCAGGTCCACCGCTCCTTCTATCACCGCCACCACCGCACGACTTCCCTTGGTTGATCACTCGTGAGTCGTCGTCTTTTCCTCTCGATTGCTAGTCTTTGTCTCTGTTCAGATACAGGACTGGACAGCTGCCACGTAAGCCCTGTCAAAACAGGCAGTGCTTTACATTTGCAGTGTCCTTACTTGGTGGTCCAGGTGCCAACACAGGCAGCACTTTCATTCGCAGCGTCGTCGACTTAGGTAGTCAGTGTCACGCAATGCTGTGCCCCGCTGCACCCCCAGACGGACCCTGCGAGAGCGAGGACTGGAGGATTACTGTCTGCTGGTGGACAGCATGTGCGCGGTGCGTTCTTTTTTCGTTCTCATCTTCCCCGCACTGATATTGGTCCCAGTCAAGCAACCACACATTGTCATACTGTTGGTAATGTTGACTCGACGCCACGCCCAACCGCGGGCCCACTTAGAGCCAGGCCGACCTTGAGCAGGGCTTTGTGGGCCCATGATTGGGAGGTGGTGCCGACAGTCTCTTAGTCTTAGGTACATGCTTGGGACTGTTTCCCGCTGTGGTAAGCCCGTCATATTTACCGCTGTCCTTACATTCAACATTAATCCTTGACAGGCTGATATCCATGCTGCTCCATTCCCTTCTCCCTCTGACCCGGAAATTCGTGCACGTCCACTGATGCCACGTAGCTACCGCGTGTTCGTTGGGTTTTGTTCAAATAAGGGTATGTGGCCGATCACTCTACGTTCTCCTTCTGCCACCCTCTCATTTCTACACACACCACCACTACGACAGTACAGCAACCACCTGCTTGATGACGACTATTGCATCAAGCCTCAACGACGACCTCACCGCAATGACGACCGCGCCTCAGCAATGACCCCGAAGGCGAGCCCGCTTATCAAGCCTCAACGATGACCGCGCCTCAACGACGACCCGCCTCAACGACGAGTCCACCTCAACGATGACTCAACGACAACCCTGCCTCAACGACGACCGCGCACGACAACCCCTGAGACGACCCCACTCATCAAGCCTCAACGACGACCCCCGCTCCGTGGTAGTGAATTAATTAGATGACCTCACACACTGTTACGTATGCCCTGCTCCCTGCTATTGTAAAGGTATGGGTAACTTTCTGCTAGTCATTTAGTATTGTGATAGGTGTATTATGATGAGTTCCTGTATCACTGTGTATCTGTAATATGTTCGAATGCACTGCTGTTAATCTTTTCTTGGGCAACTATCTGAGTTTTAAGCATCTTGGATGCTTTTCACTGGTTACTTGACTAATGTCAATGAGGAGTAGGTTGCACTGAGCTGCTGTAAGTGGCTTTATGTTGAATCTAAGTTACATATATCTTATTTGGGGACAGCATAAGCTGTCTTGAATATGCCTTGAGTGAGCTTAAGTTAGAGCCAAGGCAACTTGAAAGAATGTTTGGACCTGAACCTTTGCCAAAGTTAACCCGGCAGAGTTTCGATCTTGATGTCCTCTGGGCAACCATGTTCACCGTGGTTGACTCAGTAGTCCTCTAGGCTGGTGACCCGTTTCCTGATGTGGTGCAAACTCTAGCTGCACATTTACTTTGACATTCCGGCCTTTTAATAACTCTAACAAGTCCTTCTGCCAGGCCTCATTAGTAGCCAACATCTCAAAAGGTAAGAAGTGTTTCCAAAGTGACCGCCATTCTGGGTTTTCGTTCAACATGGATCTAATTTTCGAGATTCTTTGATAAGTTCTCTGTTTCTGTTGTTCGACTGGATCAGTTGAAGCAGCTACTGGCTCTGGAGCTTTTAAAGCTTCTTCAATGATTTTGTTTAGTTCTTGGTCTTCTTGGTCTATACCTTTGCTTAGAGTAGTAGCTTCTTTCGGTGTCACGGAAGGCTGTGCCGGTTCCGGTTCCTCTACGAATGTTACTTTCTTCCTCATAGGTATGACTACTTCCACTTGTCTTTGGGAAGGTCTAGGTGCGTTTCCGGCTTGGAAATTGGGACCAGGTTTAGGTCTGGTCTCCACATTATCTGATTTTTCTATATTAGTTTGTGAACGAGTGTTTGCATATTGGCTCTCAAGAGGCTCTACTGTTACACTAGTAGGCCCAGACTTTGGCGGAAGCTCCGATTTTATTTCCGGAAGAGGATTATTGGCACTCCAACTTTGTCTTTGTGACTCTATTAGGTGCTCTAATAATTTTCTTTCCATCGTATTAAGTGTCGCGTCTTCCTTCTTTTCCAAAGTCTTGTCTATCCTCGAGCTTAATCGAAATTTGCCTGGGTCTCTGAGCCTCTACTTTGATCAATCATGGTCTGAGGGCTGAACATTTCTTCTTCGTCTTCAATAGCGAAGTTCTGAGTCTTGATCATGGCTGAAGCTTCTGGGGGCAACTTGCCATTCATTTTCTCCATCAACTTCCAAACTTGCCAAGCGGGCCAAATGCCTGCTTTAGCTTTACTTCCAACAGACACCCCATTTCGTAAGAAATAGAATTTAACACCATTCGGCTTGTAAATCTATCCTTCCGTTTCCATCTTCTGACAGTGAGGACACTCTCGGGCAAAGTGACCTTCTTCACCGCAAAAGTAACAGAGGTTTCCGTTGTTATTATGATGTTGATGTTGATGTTGATGCCCCGGAGGGCCTCTACTGCTTCCGGGTTGGTTTCTAATCAACATTCCGTTAGGAGCCACATTACTGTGTTGCATAGTAGGTGGTCCTCCCAGATAGTTGGGGGCTCCTTGAGCTAAATGTTGTACTACGTGGTAAGGATAGCTTATAGGTTCACTGGCATAGTCATACTGTTGGACATGTTGGGTCCTGACTCCCTGATTTCCTCTAGCTATCTCTTTGAACGCCGCCAACAGTTGTTCGTGGTGACGAACTTGGAGCTGTTCTTGAGCAAGACGTGCTTCTCGTTGTTCCTTAGCTTCAATCTTGAATCTATCCATAAGTAAGGCCAAGTTCTCATTTTGTTGTGATAAGTCCTCAGTCTTGACTCTGGAGGTTGAGACTGGTACTAGGCCTCGCTCATAAGTGCGTCCGGAAAGCACATCTGGTGCTTCCGTGGTCTGGCCGAAGACGTTCATATCTCCGAAATGAGTGCTAATGGCACCAACTACCTCTTCTAAAGTCCAGCGTAGGCCAACTGCCTTGGCTTTATCGGAAGACTCCGGGTGTGCCCGTTTCAGTTCCACTTGTACACTAGCCCATGCTGGGCCTAGGATACAGGAAATGATCTGGTCTATAGCATATTTTTCTGTTATGTCCTTATTGTTGATCAAGTAAAGCATAACATGCATGATGACACGTTTGAACTCAACCCAACTTGCTTTGTTGTAGATCTGACTAGACCTATACAGGTTGAGGTTCTCTTCTAGTTCTCTGGTAGTGTAACGTCTATCATCTGCACCAATACCATAACTTTCCATAATAGCTTTCTTGAACTCCGGATAAGCACCAGCCGCATACTCTGGCATGGCCATCCACTGAGTTCGGATGTCTTCATCTACATAACTGACGGCAACTTCAATTTGCAGTTCCGTGTCTGTGACCTTATTAGCTGGAAAGATCCAGTCTAGGGCGTTGAAATATTTCTTAATACCACCTGGTGTGGCATTAAAGTCGGGTGCATGTCTGGTACCCGGAATGGGTAGATGCTTTCCGTCTAAAGTGTCTGAGACGGCTTTCGACGGGTATTTAGTCGGGTCTAATCCCATTTTGGGTAACTGTTGTCGTAGATCTCTAAAAAGAGAATGTGGTTGCAAGGAGTAGTCTGGAAGACGGAAGTCCTCGTTTTCGTCTCCGGATAGAGGGTCCGGATAGGGAACTAGCGACTTAGGGGCCGCTTTTGGTGCACTTGGTGCTTTTGGGGGGTTAGTCCTGATAGGAGGAGTAACGGGTTCCGGAAGGACTTGTGTCTTCTTCCGTAACGGGTGTTCTTTTTGGTTAGACTGAGCTGCCTTAGCGATAGCTTTTTGTCTAGCTTCTGGACCACCGTCTACAAGAGAACCTGGGACTAGAGCACTTGGTCTGAGGGTTCTATCCAAACTAGTAGAAGGGTTTCTAGAACTTGTACTAGCACGGGGAGCAGGAGGTGGGGATAAGTCTTTCTGACTTGCAGTATATCGCAAGGACTGCGAGGTCGGACTCTGCTTGGCAGGTATTTTGGTTTTTGAGAGCTGGGTAAGCTCTATCGCGCTTCCGGGTTCTGGTCCCTGGAAGGTTCTGAACAATTTAAGCCCCCTCGCGGTGGGCTCCAAAATATGATAGGCAGTGTAGGAATACACTACAGAAATAACACAACACACACACAAAACACAAATCAATAAAAGGTACTATACAAAACACCAACAGACTGCTGCAGTCTGTCTGGACAAGTAAAAGGATCCGACCTTTAACACTCGTAACGAAATACAACTTTAGTCAAACACTCGTTGACTCAAAGAGGATCCAAACGGAAGGGTGAAGTGTACTTCCTAAACTACGCAAAGGCAAGTTCGAGGGAGCTAGGGTGTGCAGAACTTGTAAGGTTCCGGAAGAACGGAAAGGGCTTCCGACGTCTTAGCCGATAGCTTGGTTCGCAGGTACACGAGTTATGGGTTTAATCGTCTGCGCGTTGACCGTCTTGATCCAATCCACCTATAACTAACAGAGTGAGGTTCAAGTTCGTTCTTTGAGTAAAGATCCGCGGGGGCCTGATACACACACTAAGCTTGTCTGAACTTAACGTCTGAGGATTCTGTTCTTATATGAACCAAAAGCAGTTGCAAGCGTGGTGACTTCAAGATTTCTTAAGTGGACACGGAAAGGTTTTCTTGCTTCCGCCGTTTAGACTTCGTCTAGGGACAAAGGGGCTTCAACAAGGTCTTTCCGAGTATACGCAGTACTGTCTTAAAGAACACCAAGTAACACAACTTGTAGTTCACGGGAGTCTGAGTCTGGTCTAAACTTAAACAGGTTCTTGGAAGCAATGTTTTCCGAGTCAAAGATACACTTGTATTGGCTTGATAGGCTGTATACGGGGTGCAGATTAACTACTGACTACGATGTTGAACAGTCCCTTTTATACTACGTACGGCTAAAGAATGGCGTAAGGCTACTTACTAACTACGGCTTATCTTTGTAGTATAACCGGAAGTATTTGAAATGTTTCCTGCGTAGAACCGGAAGTATAGCTCTGTTTCCGGTCCGTCGGACATCTGGAAGGGTACATTCCCGGATGTAGTCAAGGTAACACATGGACTGCACCAGGAACAGTATCTGGGCCTTTCGTTATCAACCCAACTGTCCTGACTTGTCTGAGTGTAAGTCTTGCTTAGCCTAACAGTGTCTAATCTTGTCCCTAAGCGGAGGTTCAAGGTCTAAGTCTTAGGATTCTGTAGATACCCTGTACATGGTTCTTTGGAGTGGGTATGGTTCTGGGGTTGGAGATCCAGTAGATATACAGTTTCTCTTATCTCGGATGTAGCTGTGCCTGGTAGTTTTGGCACCGGGTCAAAGCTGGGCCTATTTGCAAAAGGTGCCTGCGGATAGCTATCCGCAGGGTGCTATCTGATCGGACTGTCCGTCCAAACGGAAGTATGGCGTGATTGTGGAGTATTTTGGGTTCTAGGTTTTAAGGGTTCGGGTGGTCCATGTGGGCCTCAAATACCGGATATGCAGGCATCCATAATGATCTACCTTACTGTTTCTGTACTCGTAGAGACGAATGAACGTTGTGTGCGCGGTTTTACCGTGTAGCGGATAACTCGCAGTGTTTTCCGTGTCTGTGTGAAGTACACACGCTCCACGGAAGGGAATTTGTCCTTCCGCGGGTTCAGAGAGTTATGATAAACCCGGTCGCCTTGAGTATTTGATATTCAGGTACGTTCTGGAGATACAGAAGCGTCCACGGAAGTTTTACGGAAGTATCCGCGGGTCCTTCCGGGGGCGTGATATCGCCACCTTGGAGTCTCTTCGCGTCCTAAAGAGAGTCTCCGTGAAGTTAGATAGTCTAACCTCAGTGTACTTCTGGGTTGTAAACGCGTCTAGTTCAGGTCTAGCACTTGTACAGAAATCGCAAAATGTAGCCATTCTGTGGCATAATTGTAACATGCATATCAGCGGGAGTCCCGATGGCAGTTTTCTCTTTCACCATCTTGTAGGCTTTGTCCGTTCTCACAACTTTTTCACGAACTTACTTAAATGAAAAGCATGGGTCCTCGTGTTGGCCCGTTAGTTGGAGGTCGGATAGCAGAGCGCGCGGGTGGCGGTGGTTATGTATGTTTTGCCTTCGTTCACACGGACACGGCACTAAGATGTTCGCAGATTGGGTTCTGTTCATCTTCTCTGGACTCTGTTTCGCGCTCACCTTGTTCATCCCGGAAACCCTGGTGCCGGTTATTCTGAGACGGAAGGCGAGAAGCTCCACACTGAAATTGCCCTTCCGATATGCAGGCTTGTCCGACATTTACAACAATGTCCCTACCACCAGAACGAAGGCACGGACCCGCGTAAGCCTGACTGCAGCATCTATCTCTGTTAGAGAACAACGATCAATGGAGTAGCATAAGCCCAATCCACGGAGTATCTGTTTGCTGTGTCTCTTTCCTCAGACTGAATGAGACACAACGTGATGATGGTGAGTCTTCTGCATTCACTTTCACTCTCACCCTCTACCCTTACGCGTCAGGCTCAGATGTTCTTCCAGTCCTCCATGACTGAGACGTGGTTTCCACCTGGGAGCATCGGTCGTTCGCCATTAGCCCGCTTCTTTTCCTCTCGCCCTCCGATATCAAGAATGGCGAATTCATCGTGCGGGCACCCCGCTGCCTCCTATACATCAGCGCAACACAATAGTAAGTCCCTTCACTTTCTTCCCTCACCACTCTCTTCCCACTACAAGCACAATACAGCGTGCCTGCGACCAAGACCAGGACCAGGACCGCAAGCACACAACCGCAAGCACCGAGCGTGCGAGGACACCTACACAATGCGATAACGACTCGGAGTCCGCCAACACCCACACCCACCACGCTTCAACCACGATGACGACCATGCTCGCGACGATAAGCAATTATCCCCACGACAACGGCCACACCCACCGCGACGACGTGTTGATTGAATTATTTTTTTCTACTGCTCTTCTCCTCCGAACGCCTCACTCTGCATAGTCTGCCTAGTGCACACCATGACAACTAACCCGCGACGACTGACTACGACCAGCTCGAGCCACGACGACTGACTATATCCATAATGCGGCGCGCCGTAGTCACACCTCAACTGCACACCCCGACTACGAGCACCGCGTAGAGGTCATCTGTGCACTACGAACGATTACGCGTGGTATGCTGATGGCAGCCTGCCACTCTTAAGTCCGACGAATGTGTAACTAAATGTACGTCGGTGTCATTCATTGCTCGCTCTTTCATTGGGCTCAGCCCAGGCACCCATGCTCTGAAGGTACTCTACACCTCGTATTACTACTGCCAACTATTGATGCATCATTGTGTAGCTTTTGATGATGGAATCGGCCGTGTCATGCAAAAGACAGTAGTTGGTAAACATATTTGACTGCTAATGTCGTGTTGTTGTGCTTACATCTCTGTCTAGATCTGGGCGGCTTGAAGCCACATATCTCGGACCTCCCGAAAGTTTGCAAGTGTAATGACTCGGTTGTAAACAAGATTGAATATATCTCACACTATAAACCTTACAAATGCACGGACTTCGTACTTTCACACTACGTGAATGCGCGCCTTCCCCGCCGACGCAGCTTGTCATAGTGGATCGTGATCAACTCAAAAGTCTACAATGTTTCCAAGTTCCATCCCGAAGGCGCTGCTGTCTTAGGAATTGCTTGGCAAGGACATCACAGAAACCTTCTTTGGGCTGCACAGACACGAGGTCCTCCTACGGCCTCAGTATGCGCCTACAGATTGGTGTCATTGCGGGAGAGGAAGAGATGGTCAAGCCGCCAGTACCTGGCGAGCTCTCCAATGTACCGTACGGAGAACGACGTGGCTGAGTGACAGCTTTAAGACTCCTTACTACACGGATAACCATCGCGCATTCCACAAGCGTTCTGCACGTTCATGCAGGAGGTTGCCGAAGCTGAGCGGTGCGAGGCGAATGGCAAGCGGTTTTCGCAGGAGCTCGTTGACAAACTTAGCGATATATCCGACACCACAGTCGCACCAAGATTTAATGGGGTATCACATGCATGACCACCGCCATCAGCATCGGGCACATTGATCAGGTCCCGCTGTGACGCCCTTCAATTAATCCTTCATCCAAGCGCCATCAGACTAGGGTCCCTCGATGAGGGTGACTTGGGGGCGTACTGTACTATTTCATTCAATTCATTGGTCACGGGTCACAACGGACCCAAAAAACCGATGAATTGTCACAGTGGTCACGGGTCCCGGGGTCATCCGACGAATTTGCTGGGTAAAATCGAGTTAAAATTGCACCAAAATTGGCGAAAACCAGCCCGAAACAGACAAAACGACGAAATTTTTTTCCCGGTCACGGCACCTTCGGCGCCGCGACGAATTCAAATTTTCGTTGCCCTGGTCACAGGTCACAAGGGGCGACGAATTGAATGAAATACTACAGTACTTAGTCTCGCCACACTGGCACGACATCAAGAAACTGGTGAGCGCGACGGTGTTCTGGACGGACTTAACCATTTCTCGGGCATGCGTATTCGACTGGAATGATCCTACAGCAGTAAAGCAGATGTAAGGACTGACAAAATAGCATGTTGTAGATGAAAATGAAGATACAAGAGTAATAACCTACTAGCAGCCTGACGGACAAGAAACCATCCCTATGTGAGAATATCCACACCAGGCAGAAGCCATCTAACGAATCACTCTTGGGCAATGTGTCCCAGTCCGCCACAGAAGCAAAGATGCGTTGTTCAGGAGCGTCTGGGAAGATCGAACCTTTTGTAGGGGTAATGGACAGCCAAGGTAAAAGGCGCAGGACCTCCGGATCTGACGTCGACGAATCGTGAGCCAAATACGTCGAAGGAGTGGAGAAGAACCGAGGGAGGGGGACAGTTTGTATTCTTGGTCACACTGACTGGGGTTGTCTCCCGGCCTGCAGACAGCGAACTTCAGATCAAAATGTGTTTGAGAGGTGAAGCTGCTTACCATGCACCAGGAGTTCCTTCTGGAGCGATGCGCATGACTCCCGCAACTGCCTGCTTTTTGGCTTGAACCTGCCTTTACCGCTGGCAGGCTGTGGCACGCTATAAGTAATGTATATGACATGCCATGAAAAAGACTGACGAGTTCATCTGGGTTTCTGCC
>JADNRX010000463.1:0-40596 GCA_015501595.1 Hymenopellis radicata
GTCCACCTGTGGTCCACAGTCGCTGACCTCGTCCGAACTTTCATCCGACCTTCTCAGGGTTGTGGTACCTCGTCCGAACTCTTACGACGACCTGGCTCTCGGGGACCCTCAATTCGTCCGAACTTTGACCCAACCTTCGGCTCTAAAAATTGCAAACTCGTCCGAACTTTCGGTACGAGCTCTCCTCAATAAACGGGGGTCCTGGTTCGTGGTACTGGGACGGTACCACGTGATCGCCATCGTGAAATCAACATCACCATATGAAATAGAAAGTCTTCCCGCCTTTGCTCATGATCATCTCTCTCGACCTCAACGATGGTCCGGCAGATGGTAGCGCTGCCCGTCAATTGGACGACATATCTGCGTGTGTCTGGAAGAGCAAGAGAATCGTGGTGGTCACTGGGGCCGGAGTATCGTGTTCAGCAGTATCCCTGTGCGCCGTTCAGCCTTACTTCTCTGGCGCTTGCTGATAACGTGCCATAGGACTTCCGCTCATCGGATGACTATACGCTCTTGTGAAACAACAATATCCTACTTCTCTCGTCAAAGGTGTGATCTGTTCGATGCTACGCTTTTCCGGGACCCCAAAACGACGTCACTTTCTATACCTTCATATCGCAGTTGAAGAAGTCTATCGATGTTTCCGAACCTACCCCTACGCATCTCTTCCTGAAGCGGCTAGACAGCAAGCACAAACTTCTTCGAGTTTATACGCAGAACATAGACGGGCTCGAAGAACGTGCTGGCCTTGCCATAGCCACGGTCCCAACAGTCAATAAAGGCGGTAGGGTCCCGAAGGTCGACAAAAACAGCCCCACCGTTCAGCTCACGGCGACATTCACCACTTACGATGTGTCCTGTGTTCGGGCGACATAGTTTGCTCTGTCGAGCACATAGAGCTTTTCCAAGCGGGTTTAGCTCCGCCTTGCCCAGACTGCACTCAGCGCTGTAGGATGAACCATACACTCCTTGAAACTTGCTAACACTGTTCTATGATAGCCGAAGCACGCACTGCACGGTCGAGCCGCGCTACGACGATCGGGAATTTGCGTCCTGCTGTTGTATTGTACAACGAACCTCATCCTCATGGCGATTTCATTGCGGCGATTCAGGCTAGCGATATCCGTAAGAAGCCTGACATGCTCCTTATCATGGGAACATCGCTCAAAGTTCATGGCCTCAAGAAGCTTGTCAAGGATTTGGCCAATGCAGTGCACATGCAGGCCGCCAACACAAAGCGTCGTACACTATGTGTCGTCTTTGTAAACAGGACGCCGCCAGGAAAGGAGTGGGAAGGTATCATTGACTGTCATGTCTCTGGTGATAGCGACAAGTGGGTCAGCCTGGTTGAACAGGACTGGGCGAAGCGTAGACCAGCGGACTGGCAGGTGCAAGCGCGACTGGATAACGACAACAGTCCGGCGGCGCTTCGGGTTGTGAAGGATATGCGCCAAAGAGCATTGCCAAGAAAGGTGTGAAAATGTGATATTTGATCTACTGCGTGCAGAGCTAAAACAATGTCGGTAGACATCGCCAGAAGGGATTACGACGTAGAGAATGCTGCGGTGAGCGATCAGAATATGGCGCACCCCAGTGGTAACACGGAGGAATGTACCATCACGGGTGGGCACAAACGTCGCCTTGAAGAAACTCTCGGTGGGCGCAAGCGCGGAAAACTTGGGATAGGCAAAGCGGGCGTACTTGCGATCAACAATGTCATTTAGCAAATAGGAGTAAAATCACGCCATGTTACTACCCTCCCGAAATCCCTAACTCGCGAATATGGGATAGAGACATGGGCTTGTGTCGATGGTTTGAATGTACAACGCTTCTCCGTTGCCTCTCCCCTCATTTTGTCCTGTACCGCGCCGTCATGCGACCCGTGACATCTTGGCAATGGGATAAATGTCTGACGAGCACCCCCTAGATCTCGTATTTCGAATGAACTAGGACAAATCAAGTATCAAAGTCGCCACACCGCCGCTCTTCCTATCACCGAGCAGTCTTATCAGTCTCCCGTTTACTTGGAAGAATGTGGACCGTCTTCCGCACCTTGGTGGGTGGAACCCGTGGTTTTTTCACTGAAAAACTAATGACCTTTCCGGGGTTTTCAGGTGGAGGAAGGCGAGGAAACATCGCGGCAGACAGGATAAGGATATTTCTAAGATCAGCAAATCCACAGCATGTATCGCAAGGGGGAGGCGGACCGTTAAGTCCGAACCGCGGGTCGGTCGGTCGGTCGGTTGGTCCGGGCCTTAAAAAGTTTCTATACCGTACTTAGATTTTGAACTTTATACCAACTCAGGACATCACAAATCTACATATAATTATATTCTTATAGTATATGAACCCGTGGACAGAGTTGAAGTCAAGGAAGAGATGAAATATAGCATTTCAGCACTGACCGCGTCGCGGATGATGTCACTTAAGGCAACTACTTGTCCCAAAGGGGAATGCTGATCAGCAGCAAATTTTCCGCACTGTTACAGTTCAACGACCACATTCTTATAAGAATGTCACAGGTAAGCTAAGAAAACATGTCTACAAGCTAACGACAAGCTAAATTATCGGCAGGGAGAGTCAAGCGGCCGCGTAGAGTGCCCCGACTGTGGCGAGTACATCAATGTTGGCGCTGCGGGTGCCAAAGCCTTAGACAAGATACACCGTGGCAAAAAATCATGTAGCGACAACCAAAAGAGGCGGAATGCGAAGCGAAATCAGCCCTCCCTAATGAGCATGTTTGCAAAACAGCCCAAAGCAAAGCCAACCGTCCCTCTCGTTAAAGCACCTCCCCCTATTCAGCCCAGAAAAGCGACGTCAGGACCATCTACGTCGCGCCAATCCCCCACATCCCCTTTCAGCTCTTCTCAGCCACGACGAGAAGGCACAGACAATGGCCCGACTGGTATATCCATTCTGGATACCCTGCGCGCGCGAATCCAGGCACTCTCTGATGCCATTCCCGAAGCTACGTCTGATGATGAACTCGCTGCGTTTTGCGGCGATCCGCCAGGCGGCATCATTGTCAATGATCCCCTAGAGGCTTGGGAGATTTGGGATCCGCCGCTGAACACGCTACTCCAGCGCTCGCCAAACGATCTACAGATGCTTGTTAAAAGGGGACAATATGGCATCAGAAATCTATACCATGTCTTCCGACACGTCGCGGTTGATCTTAGGGTTGATGTGGGACTTCTTGAGGGGAAAATCAATCGTGTTATAGATGCTATAGATGCCGTGTAAGTCTTACGCTCATCGCAGTTGAAAGATTTACCCTAACCCACTTTTTATTAGATCCGGTTCGTCGACTCCACCAGATGTACTTGGCACTATACCGGATTGCGATGAGCCAACGCGTGCACCTACTCCGGATGAGCCAATGATGCCAGAGGGAGCTGATAATAGGATGGACATACCCTTAGACATACCTGGACCAATCGATGTCGATGCACTTCCCAGTCGAGAGACAACCCCCATTCCCACATCATCCTCCCATGCATACAAATATGTCGAGTTAAATCGAGCATGTCCTGGCGTAACAATCGACATTCCCGAAGGCCAGAGCGCGCATAGCATGTATCCATTCGGCCTGCATGACAAGTTCGGAGATCCGTGGGATTATAGCGTCCGTCGAGGAGTAATGTCGGTATTTGCGCCAACGTGTCGCGTCCTCCGCAAAAATGAGACGATTTGTCCTGGGTGCAGCGATCTTCACGCTGATGGACGGTTTTCTGGAATACAGAACCGTATCAATAACGGTGTTCACGAAAATACCGGACTGGCGTACCACGGTATTGCAAGCCTGCAAACATTAACTCGACGAAAGCAAGGCCAGATCCGTGCTCTACGGCTTCAAAAGCTGAATGACACGCGTAAGCTAGCTGGCAAGCAAGTTGCTCTGGATGCTCACAAGGAATGGATGATGGCTATTGGGAGTGGGAAGGTAGAACGCGTTGATAAGCTGGTCAAGGTTGGGCTCCGGCGCGGTGCTGGCGTGAAAGGCCTCTTAAAACTGTACGACAGAGCTGCTCGGGGAGTTTACCGCCCACGGTCCTACACCGAAGAAGATGATTATCGTGCTCTGTTGATGTGGAGATTAGGTGGTACTCGTGTGGCCACTATTGCGCACCGTGCATTGGACATGCCGTCCGTTGATGTAGTCCGCCGGCGTACACTCGTTCCACCCATCCATCCATCCCCCTACTTCCCTGCGGCTCCCGAGATTAGAGAGAACGTTGTTGCCTCGTTTGCGGCTATAAAAGCGTTGTTGGAGATGCACAAGGTCGTCCATCAGGTCATTATGCTGGATGAGTTAAAGGTTGAGAGCCGCCTGCGGTGGTACTGCCGCAATAATTTTATCCTGGGGGTTTGTCGAGAGCATGGCAGCCGAGTCTGTCTTGAGTTCAAGACGAAGGAAGAGGTCCATGGCTTGATTGACGCGGTGGCAGAAAACAAGGTTCATATTGCTTCCGAGGTGTGTTACTTCACCAATCAAAGAATTCCTTACTCACGGTCTTTAACAGGCTACTGTTGGGGCTATTGGCCTCCTCAGTCGTGTTCCTCGTTTATATAATGCTCATCCCGTCTTGATCTCTGCATCGTGCAAGAAAGAAACCGGAACCCAACATGCTAAACTCATTGCTGCATTAGTTGATGCGAGCAAGGATACCACAATTCGCACTGTCAGCATCGCGTCCGATGGAGAAGCGCGTCGTGGAACTGCCTTAGTTCAGCTGACCTTCAAACACCCCCTTAACGAAACATCCCCCATCTATCCCCACGTCGGACGCCTCCCTCTGATGAATCTGGAGGTCGGAGACGACGATGTTACCTGCGACAAGGACTACAAACACGTCATCAAACGTTTTCGAAATCTTCTGCTACGTGAATCAGGAACTGTCGTTCACGGCGTTCACATCACACTATCCGTTATTCGCAGCCATCTTGCACACAATAATATCAGTATGAATCGTATTAACGACCTACTCAAACCCGATGACCGACAAGATGTCAAACTATCCTACGACTTGTTACGGGAAATATGGCTCCTCCCGGAGGCCTTACCCACTGACACACCAACATTTACGGCGGCTCGCAAATCCCTACGCACTCTCGGATCACTCTTTCGGCATATCCTCCTGCCCTATGTCTGCATAGACTTGACCCTTTCCGAACAACTAGTCCACTTGAGCGCGGCGGCACACACAGTTCTCGCCCTGTGGATCGAAGATGGCGTTAAAACGCGCTTGATGCCGTCGCAGTTGTACATTGACCTCATGATCATGGTCAAGAACACGTACTTCTGCGTTGCAAAGGTCAAGGTTGATGATCCAAAGGGGGGGTTCTGGATCATTCTCCTTGGAACCGATCGTCTGGAGATATTGTTTGGCATAGTGCGCACGATGGTGGGAAATGACGCTAACCTCGACGTTCTCCAACTCGGGGATCGCATTACAAGTGCAACCGAAGTCTCCGCCATCTTTGCCAAGTACCCGCATTGGGACAAGCCGCCGCGTCGTCTGAATCTTCCGATGCTGTCGAAGGATGAACTGTTGATACCGGGATCAGTGGATCATCTGACACCGTCGACGTGGAGAGGGAATGTGGACGTTGAAAACGTAGTGCTGCTTACCTGTTGGAACAGTGGTCGTCGTCTTGCCGAGGATAACCCGCATTTGAAGGCTGTTCTAGCACGTCTTCTTCCCGGCGCAAACATCCTTCGTCCATTCGCAGTTGAAATGGTGAAGTCAAAGCGGACGGATATTGACGACACTATTGATGATAGCGAGACGGCGCGAGACAACAGTCTTGACCCAACGCTTGAAGATGCCGTTGGCGAGGAGGAGGCTGGAGCATCTGAAGAGAAATCGTTATCACCACTCTTCGAATTTGATGGAAAGCAGGTGTATAAGGCGCGTTACCTGAAGGAGGCTCTTTCTCAGTTCCGCGAAGCTCCAAATTCTCGCGATCGCCTGAAGCGCGTGGCCAGCGTGCCCCGCTACGCGATAAAACAAGACTCGTACATTCCTCCTGCCGAGCTGACAGAAACGTCCGAAGATGCGAACGTACTCAAAATTCACCACGTCGTGTCGACATTGATACGGTGCCAAAGTCACGTATTCTTGGCCATGGGGGAGATCCTGGACATTTTTTATCAGTCGAAGCATGTCGATTATTTGGAGAGCCCCAAGCTTACCGATTCGACATGTACCGTGAAGTATCAGCTCCTCCATCTTACTGGCACATCGGACGATGAGGCGGAGGGGCAGTACGACTGGAAGTGGTCCATGAAACGGGGAGAGACATACTCGGTTCCGGGACGCCTCGTTCATCCATATAGTCCGGCAGTATCGACACGGACACCGGGAAAACCAACATGGGTCTTCGAGAGCCCCGTCCTACGTGCACTGGGCATGTCGATGCTTGATGATTTGGCGATGCAGGATAGTGCCCTCCTTCCCGAGGTTGATCCGACGCCAGTCTTTCCCTATCTGTTGGGCGGGAAAGCATGTTTCGTCTGCGAAAACGATGGAAAGGAGCGTGAGATTGTGAGCGCCGCCGAATACAAGTGCACTCACTGTCAGCCTCCCGTCCCGCTTCCAAAAAAAGATGGCCCTCGGACAATAGAACATGCAGCGGCGCATCAGCTATTCGACTCCCAGATCGACCGAGCACAGGAGCCATGTGGATTATGCCTTCGTCCTGCCGGTGTTTGTTTCTTCTTCCTGCGAAAGGGTCAGCATGGTGGGACAGAGCAAGTCGACTGGAAGAAGTCTACCTGTGCAAACCAGGTTAACTTCTCTTACGCACGGGCGGCGGCATCAACGGATAGCAGTCCCTGCAGCAATGTTCCCGTACGATGCCCTGAATGCAACGATGTCAAGGCACCTGCGGTCTGGTCGTACAACATGCTTGCTCACCTTAAGCGCCGGCATCCCCATGTCGATTTCGAAGCGTACGAGGATAAGTACAAGATTGACGACTTCGAGTACGACATGTTGAAGAATGTGTGGGCAAATCGCCACAAGAAACAGAAGAAGCGGAAATCGAAGAAGAAGATAGCGACGCTGCTAATCTCGGAAGCGCATAGTTCGCGGCTAGCGTGAGTTTAATCGTTAAATCCAGAATGTAATGAAATGCTGACGGTACGTACCATAGTGATCTTGATGGCCTGCAAGGCAATACGGATAATGAAACCGATGATCTGGATGCGGCGCAGGACGATTCGCACACACAAGCCGGAGTGACGTCGGAGGATGATGAAGCAGGTAGTGGAGAGGAGGGCATCTCTGAACGCCGTCGGGAGAAACAAAGATTTGTCGAGCAATACGAATCCTCGGACGACGATCTGCCTGACCCGTCAACAATAGGAAAGGAAATGTGTCAGAGCTCCATACCTAAACCACGGCCAAAACCACGACAACGATCCAATGTCAACATCGGCTCTTCGCCTACAAGAACTGACGCCGGCGAGAAGAATTTCGGTCAACGGCAACAGCGACGTCCATCTGTCGAGTCGGATGGAGAAGGAGACACAAGGCAACAGGGCGGGGGCTCAAGGACGGCAGAAGATGGCAGTGGTCGCGAGGACGGCGGTGGAAACACGGCTGATGGAAAGGAAGTGACCGCGTCTGCACAGATCGTGCCAGATGATGTGGAGATGGTGGAAGACAGTCTGCAGAACGGCGCATCTGCATCCGGTGGCAGCTCTGCGACCACTACTGGTAATTCCTTCGCATCGTCGTCCCAGAATCCAGTGGAGGAGGAGGAAAATATAGCGGGTCGACGTCAACGGTCGACAAAGCGGGCCCGCAACTGGGGTGAGCAGTTGGCAACATGTGTCTGTGGGGAGTCCGTAGAAGGGACCAGTAATGCAATTGAATGCAAACAAAGAGGCTGTGAAACAAAGAGAGTAAGTCTTCATCTCAGATCTTATAGGCTTAAGCAAAACACTTACCATTCCGTCCATCGAACAGTATCACATCACTTGTGTGGGTTTAGCGCGGAAAGTCGCCAACTGGACTTGCGAGGCGTGTCAATCGAACCGTCCGTCACGGCGGCAAAAGCAGTGAGGTGGAAGGAACGGAGATTGAGCGTGCTGAGATAAGGAGATCAGAATGTGCGCGTTGCATGAGAGCAAGACTGGTGCGGGGTATTCGGAAGGCACGCTGTGGCTGTGCTCCTTCCTAATGGGGAAGGAACGGTCGGTCGGTCCAACGGTTGAGGGCTTAAATTATTTTTATACCATATATACCCCATCAAAGATTTGCCTCCCCCTTGATGTATCGCGTCAAATGTTTTCCAACACGGCATGTCACAGGGGCAAGAGCGACGGCGTCACAGAATCTGAAATGCGTACAATGATCAACGGGTCACTTAGACCCCGACAATCACTTAGACCCCTGCTTTTCCTTGAGCTGCACATGCTGCCCGGGTGCCACAACCATTCAAAAAATTCAGTTTAGTTGTATAAATGATGACTGGTGCAAATTTGGACCCAGAAGGTGCGTGTGCAGCTGAGAGAACGCGGAAGTCGTGATTATCAAATAATATTGCTATTTTGGGCCAAGTCGGTGTGCTCTTCGATGCGGCGTGTAGCGCAGGTGTTGTGTCAGTGCACTACAACTTGTTCCAGGTGGTTTATCAATATATATATATCATTTCCAGATACATCAGGTTCATAGTATGGCACTTGAGAGAGCGAGAATGGGCGGGGGTCTAACATGACTGTTCTGACCTATTTTTAGACCCTATGACCAAACAGTTTCTCAGCGACCAACGACACAAATTCTGCTATTCCACAAAGGCTCAAAATTATCTCAAAGCAGCCTTAGATGATATGCTAAGGTATTTTGAGTGAAGCATCAAGCTGCAGATGTACTGAAAGGCCAAATCAATTTCGGGGTCTAAGTGACCCGTTGATCATTGTATGACCGCGTAGATCTGGAACCTGAATGCCAACCAAATTTCGCCTCATAGTGAACCACCGGGATACGTATCCATAAGTCGTCCCCGTCAGTCGTCTCGCACCCCGAAACCACCTCCGCTCAAAATTCCACCACTCGCCGATCGGACTGGTCGTACCTCAATGCGAATAACCGAATCCATCCTTCCAGGACGACCCCAGACCGTCGCCAGGCAAGCCAAAACTTGTTTTGGGTAAATAAATGGGCCATAATACATGCCTGTACAAAGATAGTCCCATGAAATGTTCGACAACTATTCTTGTGCCATGACGTTTCTCAATGTGAGTCTTCAACTCGAAGGACGAGAGCTCGGCAAGTGCCGATCGGCCTCGATTTGAAGATCCGATAAGATGGTACGTGAGGATACGTGAGGATGATGGCTGATTTGAAGCTCCGCTGATCGGAGCTTGGAATGAAAAGTGATGATCGATAACCCTCTCTGTCCCACCATGCCGCCTCTCCTGCGATGCGGGAGACGGTATACCCACTAGGACGATCAATCCAGGACTACTCTATGCCGCCTCTCTTGCGATGCGGGAGACGGTATACCCACTAGGACGATCGATCCAGGACGACTCTATGCCGCCTCTCGGGAGACGGTATATTTAACTAGGACTATCCACTCTATGCCGCCTCTCCTGCGATGCGGGGACGGTTAGCTACTAGGACGATCCATCCAGTCTATGCCTCCTCTCCTGTGATGCTGGAGACGGTATATTTTACTAGGACGATCGATCCAGGACGACTCTATACCGCCTCTTCTGCGATGCGGGGGACGGTTCAGCTCAAGTCCCTTCGTCGACCTCTTGTGACTCCAGTCGGCGCGCTCCATTATCAGGCAAGTTTTCTCTACTCGAATTATTTCCCGCTCTAACGCTTCCTGACCACAGTGCGTGGAGACGGCATACCCACTACGACCATCCATCCAGGACGACTCTATACCGCCTCTTCTGCGATGCGGGGGACGGTATAGCCACTCATCCAGGATGACTCTACGCGGCCTCTCCTGCGATGCGGCAGACGGTATAGCCACTAGGATTATAGGATTATCCATCCAGGACGACTATGCCGCCTCTCCTGCGATGCTGGAGACGGTTTACCCACTAGGACGATCCATCCAGGACGCCTCTATGCCGCCTCTCCTGCGATGCTGGAGACGGTATAGCCGCTAGGACGACTATATACCGTGTCTTCTGCGATGCGGGGGACGGTCCAGCTCAAGTCCCTTCGTCACGACCTCCGGTCGCCGCGCTCCATCTACAAGCAAGTTTTCTCTACTCGAATGATTTCAGTCTCTAACGCTTCCTGACCACAGTGTACGCCTTGCGGTTTCTTCTACGGGGTTCGGGCTATGTGCATGGATAGACCTAAAAATCAAAACTATATCAAAAGAAGCTGTACATTACATTTCTTCTACTTGAGATACGACTGTTGTAGGGATGCAAGGCATCCATTTCGTAATGCACGTACGATTCCCTGTCCGCCTGAGTAGGGAAAAAAGAAGAGGAAATACCTAAGATCTCTTAATTGGCATACGTTGTGGAATGTCAATGTCACCGCTTGAACCTCCATCTCGGAGTGATTGCTGATCTTGGACCTTGGGCCTTGGACCGCAAGCTGTAGCGGTAAGGGTGTTGATAACTCTTCCTTTTCAACGTGAAGCTGATCAGCAACTGTTGTTGACAGGAAATCACCCATGGATCCGGTGTCAATGAGAGCACGAATTGGGCTCTCGTTGATGTAGCATCGGATTACCAGTGTCTTCGGGATGCGACGGCCTGCGTCTTTGACTGTAGACGCGTTTCGCTGGACGGCAGGTACCATCGTTCTCGAGATTTGCACTATTTCAGATGGTAACTCGGTGTCATAGTAGTAGGAGTCTACGATGACATGATGTGTGGGTGATGTACGATAGACAAATAATCCTATCCCAGTTCATCGATATTGGTTCCGCTTCGCCTGGGTAAGGTGCACAGCTGTTGAGGTGGTATTCTGCTGTGTTGGAAAGTAAATCACCAATAGCACCTGGTGGCGGGTCGTTAGACAGTCCAAACTGGCGAACGTTGAACCTCCGGTACCTCCAGATTCCTCGTCTCGACTCCCAGGATGGATAGTCTTTAGGTACGAACGCGACAATCTCCTCGTTCGGGTGGCTTGGATAGGCTCCGAGGACCGAGGTAACTTCAGATACTTCAGACGAACCATCACTGTACGAAGTACTAAAACTGTACGGCCCAGCGGGAACCTCCTTAATTGCTCAAGAACATCCTCCTGGATGTCTTCTACAGGTGTGTGCTGTTTTGGCGAATCTTCCTCATCTTCTGAGTCAGATCCATCAAGCACATCGGGCATATCGTAGTCTGAGTCCGAGTTGGTGTCCTCATTTTCTGAGTCTGACGCGTCTTGTCGACTTTCCAGCTCGGTAAGTTCCCTGAGATTGTTGATTTCGTTGGTGAGATCCCGGAAGAACTGATCCCTGTTCAGGTACCCTTCCAGGAAACGCCGGACCTCCAGAAACTCTGACGGCAAATGACTGTCATCACGGTGAGTCTCTCCGTGTCCATCACTCGTAGAGGCTTCCTCAGTAATGTGAGACAGTATAACAACCAGAGTGTCGGTAGTAAACGTGTCTGGGAGTACGGGCTGGAATCCATCCGGAGTCCATAGGTTTTGCTGCAAGATTTCGAGTAGGTCAATTCCATACTCTTGCAGGACGCGTCGAATGGGATCCCAGTACGGTAAGTCACTGTCTGGGGTCATGTAATCCCAATCAAGGCTAATCAGGCTAATCAGAATGTACAGAAAGTAATCCGGTAACGTTAATTCAGTGCTTTGGTCTTGAGAGGTTTCTGGTTCCACGGTGATGATATGTCATCCGTGAATAAACTCTCATCAAACTGAACAGAGTTCAAGACGATTGATTGTGAGCCTTTGGCCATCTGGCGAAGACTTTCCATGTCCAATTTGACACCCGAGATCTGGATTCCCAGTGGTGAGTTACCCTTGCCTCCAGAGACAAACTTTCCCTGTGGGCATTGTCTAGCCATGTGTCCGGGTTCCTTGCAGCGCAAACACTTCCCGGCTGCTCGGAGTTCCTCTTTTTCTTTCTCAGATAACTCGGTGCGCTGAGAAGACTTGTTGAACTTATTTCCAGATCCGTTCCTTTGCTGTCCGTGTGGCGATGTGCTTTTAGCGTGTTCCCGCGTGTCTGGTCGCCCTTTCTTGTAGGGTTTGAACGTCTTCGAGGATGAACCATGTGCGAAATGGTGAGTCATGTCCGTTTTTGGTATTAATTCATGAACCGACAACCCCTTGTGTTTTCTGCAGACTGATGCAATTGCTTACTCTTCTTGTTCAATCCGGACCAAAGCTTGTGGACCTTTTCGCGCTCGTCAACGATACCAACAGTGTTGAAGAGTTCTCGAAGGTCTCCCAAGTACTGCCGGACAGTGCGGTCATTCTGGAAGGTACGTCTTACTTTTGCGCGTTGATCGAGGCGAAACGTTAAAGGAAAGCAATAGTTATATAACGCGCCGAAGAACTGGCAGAGACGCCAGCCCTTCGGGTACATCAGATACAGTGGACACGTAGAAATCTTGTGCCGTGCCTGTCAAAAAGCGCGACAGGCTTAATACCCGATTCCTCTTTGGGACGCGACCATACGTAGGCAGTGCCGTCCGTAACGAACTTCATGAGAACACGAAGATCTGGTGCACCATTGTACTTTTCAGGTGGATCCGGCTCCAATAGTGGTCGGTTATCGCGACGATGTTTATGCTTCGATCTGGACGACTTGCTCTTGTGGCCACGATGTTTCTTTCCATGTTTGTGCTTCTTGCTTCGTGATTTTTTGTTGCGGATAGTCGAGTCCGAGTCAGAGCTGGATGAGCTTAATGAGCTCGAACTCGAACTGTCGGAATCCGAGCTGTCCTCATCAGAGCTCGAGCCGCTGGAATCAGATGATGAAGAACTCGAGTCGGAATTCTTCATCAGAACTATCTGAGTATGAGTATGAGTATGAGTAACGCCTGGATTTACGGGACGATTTGCTCGTCTTCCGCTTGACTTTCAGAACACGGGCAAGGCGGCAGGTAGAATTTACCGTGCACGTCCAACGGTAGACACGGTAGCCATGCACTGCCACACGTCCTACACGGTAGGGTCCACACGGTCGGGCAGCAAAACTCACTCAACTTGACCTTTCGCCGAGATGTTTCGTCATGTACAACATAGAATCAGTGATTAATAGCATGTATATGTGATTGTACAAACCGTAAGCATGCGATATGAGCCAGGAAACACTCAACGCGATAGGTGGTCAATGACCGTGAGCAGCCGTGTACACGTCCAACACGGTAGTAAACACGGTAACACTGCCACCCTTTACACGTCCACACGGTAGACACGGCCGCGGCCACACTGCCACACAGCCACACGTCCAAGTTCCACGGCCAACACGGCCACGTCCAGGGACAGTACACGGTAGGCAGGGAAGCGTTACATTGGCGTTACAGCGACGTGACGGGGAGGTGACATTGTCGGTAAATGATACTGTTTGAGGTTCACAGACGAACTGCTGATAGTCATCATGCATCGTTACTTATACCTAGGAGTCCCTTCCTCTGCCAGACTCATCGCCGCGTAGTCATCCTGGTGAGTAGATTGTTGTATAGCAAGCCGGCCACAGACTGAAAGGTACTTGCTGAAAACAGTTCAAATTCACGTCCCCGTACTACATTAGAAAAGTAGCATGGGAAATCAAAGCGTAAGTTAACGCGAGCCACCTTCACCTGAGTATACTTATTGAGAGGGGCATCAAAACCCGGCGGCGCATAGCAGGTTGCTGCTAAAAACACTGACATCTCGAGAGCGAGGAGTAGCACCGCAAGCGAGGACAGTAGTGAATTGCGGCTCTTCAAAATCACGAAAGACGATGTTCCACTTGCAGAACCTATCCCCACCAACCTCGGCGCCGTCAGCAAGGACGTCAAAGTCCTATTCCTCCAACTCTCGCCCATACCCCGACTGTTTGTGGCCTTCAAATGGCATCTTATTCTCGACGAGGTCATAGTTGTCGACAAATATATTCCCAGCCTCGAGCATGAGCAACGCGGATATCGCGAGCACTGTTCTCCGTAAGGACGGCCGTATTCAGCGTCTTTGGCAGTCCAGATGGCTTCTGCAGAAATCATCGTCTATGTTCAATACATTCTTAGAAAACCGCAGACGTGACGTACCTTCTTCGGCTGCGAACTTGATAATACAAGCGACGGGTTCGAAGATCTTCTCCCGGATAGCCCTCATATTGTTCGTCTCAGAGAAGACGGTGGGCTGGACAAGGAATCCGGTGCCGCCATGACGCGCGCCGCCGGCGTAAATGGCGGCACCTTCCTCCCTGGCGATGATATCGAGAGCATGCGACGTGAAGGCCGACATGACACTGACTTCCATCTGGGTCCTGAAGACTTGTAGGCTGTGCTGGGTTTCCAAGTAGAACAGACTATCGGTGGCAGCACCTCACTTCTTCGCTGCGGCGCTGAATTTATCCAGGAAAGCATCGTAGATGGTGTGTTGAACAAGGATCTGGGATCCGGCACCGCAAGTTTGTACTATTACGCAGTGAGTAACACCGTGTGATCGCAGAGATATGATATTCAAGGTCGTCATTGTCAAAGATAACGTTGGGACTCTCCCCTCAGAGCTCGAGTCTCGCGGCTTTCAAGTTGGTCCTTGCCGATGCTTCTTGGATGGGTCGACCATTGGCTGTACTGACCGTGAACGCCATCTTGCGAATGCTGGGATGCTATTCGCTGATGACTTTGCCTGTGGTGTGATCTACGTTCGCGTAAGAGGACTGTGGTTGGTGACATCCATTACAGAAACGAACAGTAGCCGTTGACGATGTTGACCACACCTGGAGGGAATCAGGCTTCGATGATAGCCGCCGCAAGCCTTTGAGTCCTGAGCGGAGTTACATCTGAGGGCTGTACTTAGTAGCAGATGTCATTTCAGCCAATACGGTGTGTCCTAGCTTCAAGATGGACACACCTTGAGAACGACCGTATTGAGCAGGAGAGATCGTCCATATCGCCATGCTCTACGAACGATTTCAGGTGAGTTGCCAGAGATATTGGAACGAGCAACGCATACCAAGTGGTAGTTCCAGGGAAGGACTTCACCCTACAAAGATATCAGTAGTGAGAATCACAGCGTTCTGTGTTGGCTCACAACGACACCGAACAGCCCGTGTCGCGTTCACGCCACCCAGAAAATTAGATGTGCATCCATCGTGAGAGGTGCATGACTCCCACTTGGATAGTCTTTCCTGACCTTGTCCTCCATCGTTCCTGTTCGTCACAGGTCCGTCGGGGTACTAGTACCTTAGCTATTTAATTAGCGTAGGCGGAATCAATCTTGTAACATTGTAACAGGCGATGCCAAACACTGACGTAAGCCTTTTTAGGACTTGTCTTCTACCATCGGTACGACGACCTATCAGCCCGGTACGTGATAGGGTTGACCTCCCATCAGAATACTCGGAGCTGAGGCTGCGGTTACAGTCGACAACAAACTCACGCACGTAATCCTCGACTCTCCTTTTGATCGCCCTACATTATGTCCACCCGAGATGTGGTGCGTGTACTGGTCATCTCTATCTTACCTAGTGCTAACACGGCATCAGTTTATCCCGTCCATTGCGGGGTCGAATATGACGGCTGTTGTTGACGGCCATTGGTACACGTACGAGCCAGAATACCCACCTCCAGGCAGTCCACCCCCATCCCTACTAGATCCATATCGCAATTACGACATGGATAACATCTGGCAACCGTGGCAATTGAGCTACGATTATCTATACCTTGCTCTCGTACCCCCTCGCTCCATTGGGTGTACTTATATGGCCTTCCAATCCATTGGGTATGCCGCCGAGAAACTCCCCCTCACAAGTGACATAACGGGGTATTTCCTCCGCCCCGAGGTCGTTTCACTATGGGACGAACTAATCGTGTCCCTCAACGACTACATCGCCGGGATGAAAGCCATCACACGAAACTGCACACCGAGCATGAAAAGATGGCCTGAGCCTTCCCAGTATGGCTATCGCCTCATCTACCCCAATATTCATGCTGCTCGTGCGGCAGCGTCCGCGTCCCAGGATGCATTCTACCCCCTCATCGCACTCGCCACATTCTATACGGGCGCCGTGTTGTATATGAAAAGGTTCTCGCCCAGTAACTCTTTTGTCGACTGGCATCACAACGTCGCCTACGAGAATGCCATCCACCCCTCTGCTGGTAACTTGCTTGAGGCATGTTTACGTGATCCACACATCCAACGCGTCGGTGGCTACATTGACGCTCGGGAGGTTCGGGAAGAACGTTTAGCGTCCATTGAAATCGTTACCCAGTTCAATACTGCCTTGTACACACAATGGGGCAGCATCAATAACGCCTTCCTCCCCATGACCCGCCCGTCCTGGAAAGAAGAGTCTGGCAGCTGCCGCATCACAATGGCGACCATTGAATACCTCATGCCCATTGTACTTGACCTATCAGCACCCCTCCGGAATGCACGTTTAATCGGTCCTGTACCACCTCAATCCCACATGCCGACAGCTTCCGATACAGCGCATGAACATGTGCACGCTACCGCAGTGTTCACGAAATTCTTCGCGCAGCGCGACCAACACAACGAACAGATCCGGTTGACAGAGACCCCCCGTGATCGTCAGGCAAGAGAGTCTCGTCAAGCTTGCTGGGCCAGCTCCACCCGACCTCCTGGTAAGAAAGGGCCGTCCGTCTTCCACTGGATTAAGGACGATAGGGATGTCTACATCCGGGTTAGGCTTGATCGGGCTCTGGTCGAACACGAATGGGGCGAGTATACGGGCATCCAGCGGCATTACGATCCTTTCCGAAACCAGTTTGACTTGTCTCACCTCTTCGATCCCACGTAAGCAGATCCTTGGTAAAATGAAGCTCTGCTGATTGTATTTATTTTCAGTGCCAAAGGTGACAATAAGCAGTTTGAGGAGCTGGAAGAGGAATTATATGGCATATCGAGTCCCCACTCACTCTCTTATGCATCCGAGACCGATGATGGTATACCTCCTTCCATTAGTCTCGACGTAGCGCGCGGTGTTACCCCCCCCTTCCTGCTATCCTCCCCACACCCACCAAGGATATTGTCATGTCCGATCCACTCCCCGGGATGCTCGCTCAGGCTCAGTTGCCTCTGCCGATGCAGCTCACACCTCCATCCACCGAAACACTATCCTGCAACGGTGACTCGTCTCCACGCGTCAAAGACGCCAGTGTCAACGAAGATCCCCATGGAATCGATGACGGACGCGACATCTCAATGCCTCAGCCATATCATCGTCCTAGAAAGTCAGTCGACCTTGTACCTAGTCCTGAGGACACTCTTATGCTTGAATCGCTCCCCATCATAGTTGGTGTTCATCAGGCGCCCGCCTCAACTCAACTCCCACCCCCTCACTCCAGCGAAACGACCATCGTCGATGTCGATTTGCCTTCACCAGCCCAAGACGCCGAAGACAACGCCAGCGATGGTCCCAATGCCAGACGTGACGGGCCAAACTCCCACCCACCTTCTCCGCCCAGGCCCACAACACGCGACCACCCCACTACAGCTCCTACAAGCAATAATCGCACCCGTGTCGCCTGGCTCGAATTGATGTACCCTCCGACAGTATTTGATGTCGTACCCATCCGGAGTACTACTTTCCCTGCCGACAGCGCGGTCATCAAAGAAGTCTTCCAGCGCTATGGCTTCATTAATGTGCCACTGCTTGAGGCATACTCGATTAAAGACCTGCACTTCACGATGAAGACAATGGGGTACTTCAACTGCCAGTGGCAGGACTTCAGCGATAGGGACGCGCTCGACCGAATCGGCTACATGTTCGATCACGCCTCACAAAGGCTTGACCTTCAATGTGACCTTGATCAGTCCACTTCCGCTATTTCGCGGAACATTGAATATGACATCGCCGTCAACTATCAAAAAGTGTACTTTGAGGACGACACCAGCAATCCCCTATGGATGATTCCATCGTCGAACGGGGGACCACACCTCATTATCCCCAACGCCGACACTATGGTCATGGTGTTACGCAATAAACTTGGTACGGATCCGCCGACAATCGCGAAGGCGCTCTACGATAAGCTTGCCCCTTTCTTCTGGGTACGCGACATTCCCCCTGCACCGAACAACGTGGCACACAGCAGAACCGTGTACCGTACCACCATAGCCTTGGCTACCGTCGCAAACAGTATAAGCCAACCGGTGCCGATTGGCAAGAATACGTCGACGAGGTCGCATGGTTTGCCCAAGGCGACAGAGGATTTGCGGCGGGGTGTGCTGGGGGTGTCATCGCTCGCATTGTCCATGAGCATGTCACGGTCCAGAATATCATATGGGGACCTTTGGAGACTGAGTGGTTAGGTATGCATCGCCACCTTTGTCACGGTGCTTCGGTTCGGTGTGTTGGAGATCTGTCCATCACGTCAAGTGAAGCCGACTTGATAACGGGTACGTACATTTGCGAAGCCGGTACGTGTACCCCTCACTACTTTCACCTTCATCAAAGATAACAATTATAGCAGATCAAGGACATCCGGCTTTCGTCTCCTTCTTTCCCCGGGTCGATCTGTGGCCGAAATGCACGCCGGCAAACCTCACCTGGACCGCACAAGCCGAAGACTGGTACCTGACCAGAATGCGCAAAAACATATCGGGCGATCTGGACGTTTGCGGGACACAAGCCTGGTTGAAACTTTGGCGAGACAGCAAACACCGAGTCAGGGACACGCTGAAATCGTTTGAGAAAAAAGCGCGACAGTGGTTGGAACTGCGAGAGCAGGTGGTCAATGCCAATGCTAGGCGTCAGGACTTGACTGTATAGATTCGATGTATCTTGATAAGTGTGTCAGTGAAAAAAATATGTGCCTTTCTTCTGTAAGCCCGTAGACTGCCACAATTCAATGGAATAAAATAAAAATGAAAAATGAAATGAAACGCGCGCGTAGCGTGAGGTGCTGATCATCTTTGAGACTCCCGAAACACAGCCACTACTTGACGTCGATTTGAGACCGGAGGTTTGGAGCTTTGCGGCTGTGTAAGTCCCTGAACGCTACTCAATTACTGCAAGTCTAGTGTTCTCCTCCCCCTCCATGTTTGGTTCGAGGTGATGCGCGAGCCGTGTACAAAGTGCGGGAGTATCTTGGAGGCTACACGGGGAACTATCATCTCCTGTAAGCAGTGTAACCGCAATTTCCATCACAGTGAGCGACGGTGTTCATATATCATTGTATTGTTTCTGACCTAGGCTGCAGAATGTCATGACCCACCACTCTCCACGGTGCAGCTCATCACCGTTCTCAAGGCATACGTCGCCCACTCGTCGCCCCATTTCGAATGGACGTGTGCGGTTTGCGCAAAAACTGCACCCATTGTTGTCGATGAATCACCTCAGAAGCTTCAGAGGAAACGCCTTCGAAGATATAAAGAGGTCTGGCCTGTGAAGAAGACCTGGTCTGGTCGCCCAGAAGAGATCATACTGCTCTCGGACGATGAAGGCGATGCGGCGTCGATATCGACTTCAGCCAACACCATGGCCATTGACACCGCCACGAAGCGCATCGAGGAAATCTCTCTCCTCTCAGAAGACGACGAATCCCCCGCACCTCGAACGCCTACACGTGTACCATCCCCCATCAACATCTCGCCTGATACGTCCGAGGAGAAACCCACCCGACGGCGACTCAGCCTGAGCTCATCATCTTCTATACAAGTCGTTTCCACTCCCTTTGCCCAACCCCATCCCACATCTACTTCCTACTCCACGCCCCAGGCCGACAATGCCATGGATATTGATCAGGAATCGGCGTCGGAGTTAAAGGTCAAAAAGGAAGGCGTAGAACCCGCATTACCCAAACCCAAATTCGACGTTCCTGCCAATTGGCTTGAACCACTCCCCCCGCCTCGTAGTGTTCACCTATCGCGTCGCCCAGGCAAGGTGCCCATCAAAAAGCGACTCATCCTCGAGCCTATTTATATGTGTACTGCGGACTGGACGACAGAGCCACCGAGGCTCTGAATGTCTATGTCTGGTGTTTCTTGGGGAACTTTGTGGACTCAATTGCTTTGCTGCTGAGTTTGTATTCTCCCCCCCGTTAACTTACCGCTATATTTTATAACTTTTCACGAAAAGCGACGTTTAAACAGATGTAGTACTTAAAATTCGCCACAACATACACTACATGAGAAAAGGAATGAACGAGTGGAAGGAGTTCAAAGCATTAGAAGTTTCTGAGCACGTGTGAAATCAAACAATCTGCTTTGATCCAAAAGCGGAACACTTTGCCTAGAGAAAGTGCTACAAGTTGTGGAGCCAGTAGGAACCAGTTTGATGAGTAAAAGTTCGAAAACAAGAAGAAAAGAGACGCGAGAACTTTCTCCGCTCGCCGCCCTCCTGAAATATATTGGCATTCTCCCTGCGAATATCAACTCTGATTCCGTTCCCCGTCGGCTCTGACACCTTTACTTTACTCTTGTCAGCGAGCTCCCGGACGACCACCACCACAGCAAGCTTCGACAAAGACGGCCGCTGCAGGCATCTCGACAATGCCTACGATTTGGTTAGCAGTATCACGGACGGAGACTCGCGCGCTCTCCGACGATACTGTCATGGACTATTTCAAGTTACTGTGCCTCAAGCAGTTCCAAGTCGTAAAATATGCATACTAATACATGGGAGGAACGGTGGATGTACATCCAAGGAGCAAGGATCAAAAGGTTTACGACCGCTCGCCGCGGAGACGCCTGGCAAGAGCAAGATCCTTTGGTTGGCTGTAGGCGCGAATTAGTAATTAGTCAAGGAAAAAGCGACATTGAACACTTACATTGTGACTCGCTTGGCGTGAATAGCCGCCAAGTTGGTGTCCTCAAAGAGAGATACAAGGTACGCCTCAGCAGCTTCCTGAAGTCGCGTCAATAACGATGAGGATGGTATGCAATTGAAATGATAACACACCTGCAACGCCATGACAGCTGAAGATTGAAATCGCAGGTTGGTCTAGTAAGTGCCGATATAAAATCAGCCTGGACAGCGATAAACAAACAAATCCCATACCTTGAAATCCTGCGCAATTTCACGAACGAGCCGCTGGAAGGGAAGTTTCCGGATGAGAAGCTCCGTAGACTTTTGGTATCGTCTAATTTCACGGAGAGCGACCGTTCCGGGGCGGAACCTATGCGGCTTCTTCACACCACCAGTACCACCCTATGAGCCAAGATGACGTCAGATGGCGACAACGAGGGCGGGATGCCGAAGTACCTGGGCGGTCTTGCGTGCGGCCTTGGTAGCGAGCTGTTTCCGGGGAGCCTTTCCTGTAAAAGTCGAGTCAAGGAGAAACCTTGGAGAATTTTCTGCTAGATGTTCACCTCCGGTGGACTTGCGAGCTGTTTGCTGTGCACGGCGACGACGACGGCGTCAGCAACAGGGGCGAGAGCCAAAGGAGCGAGGAAACTGACCTTCGTACGGGCCATAGATGCGAGAAGTGGTCTACCAGGAAGGCTAAGGGGGGTCAAGAGTGCGAGTGGCGGGCGTGCAGGTGCTTGTAGGCGAGGGTGCGAGGCAAGGTTCAAATGTTTGAAACCCCCGGAAAACCCTGTTTCTCACGCTCCGTTTGTGCTCTGGAAGTTTGCTTTTCCTTTTTTTTTTCCCCCCGTGCTCACTTCCACTGGGCAATTTTCGATCTGTGAGGGCATTTAACGTTGTGTACTATTGCTTACACATTTTTCCCCCTGCATTTTAGGACGTCCGGATAGGCTAGGAAAGCGAGTCGTTTTGAACTGGCTGTCGCTTGGTGGTTTCCTTTTTGGGACAGCGCACTGCGCACAGCCGCTATCGTGGTTCCATGCTGGATCGGAGGATTTGCTGAAGTTTCGAGGGGAACGCCGCACATCAGCTGAAAGCTGGATCCGTTGGATGGCCTCGATTTCGCAGTTGTCAGCGTCGAAGGTTAAGTCTGAACAGAGTGATGTCACGGTATGGGTGTCTGATGGGTCGGCAAGTGCGGCATCTGCCGGACTTCTTGATCCGAAAACTCTCATTGCGATTTACTGAGGGGACACTTTCGTCGTCTTACTCGCCCTGACCCCTTTCTGTTGCTTCTTCTTCTTACTGGTGCCGGCGATAGGTCCGATTAGTTCCGAGCATCTCAAACGAGAACCGGTAACTCAACATTTTTAGATGATCGCGCCATGGTGCGCATATTGACTTGGCTATGGATTGTGTCTTCGTGACAGCAGCGTCCTGGATATCAACGGCAAGACTCCAGATTTATCGGCCCTCGCTTCCGGGACGTCGACGTCGAGACATGTGCCAGCAACGGTTATCGAGTGACTTTACCACGACTCGCGCTCTAGCTACTGATGATAGTCTGCTAGACGGCTTTGACCGGGTTCAACACGTACTGGTACGTCTTGTCAATGTTGGCCGAATTTGTACTGACGCTAATGGCTACGTTAGCGTATCTAACCATTTCCCCGCGACGCAGTGAGTCTTGTGCAACAGCTGGCTCAGTAAGACGTCTTTCACTTTTCGACGCTTGACTCTGACTGATCTAATCATAGCAGCTTGGCTGGGGCTTTGTCGCCGGTTGCCTTCGAGTTCTCTGGGGCACGTCCGTATGTCAATGTTGCTGACATCTTGGTCAACTAACCGTTCATCTAGGCCTGTATCCTCGCGCCACACTCTTCCAACGACGTACATCTTGTCTCGAGTGTTTAAACTACTCAGTTCTAACCAGACTGTTAGTTTCCATCAGCACTGGATTTATCACTTGGCTGCGTGCTGGTGAATGTTGAATTTACATAGCTCCACGCCGGTCAACTGCATGTCTACCTGACGGCGCTGTGTATCACGGACCGTTCAACTCTCTCTTTGTAATCCCACCGGTCGAGGCCAAGGACGTCAACACATGAGCGACCGAGAAATGGCTGCCATTAGCGCAGCCGCCGTGACCAAGGAATATCGAGCTCAGCCCCATCTTGGTGAGCTGATCCTGGCAGTCTTGCACCTACAATTTGGTCTTACGTGTTTCACAGATTACCGCACAGTGTCTGCTATCAACGGGCGGGCGCGCTGCAGCATTTAGTCAATCCCCGTATAGTACTAGGGATCCGCACCGTAACCGTATATGGTTACGCCCGTACATCTTACGGTGCCTTACGGTTGTTAGTTGAACCCGACCCGTAACCGTAATCTCACTCTCAAGAGGTGTTACGGTACGGTACGGTAAATTTTTACGGTAAATTACGGTTAATACGGCCGTCTATACACTCTAAAGTATCTCGAAAAGTAAATCTAAGGGTTCTTCTCCTTCTTCTCTGCGGCGAGTAGTGCTTCCTCGAGTTCTCTACGTTTCAGGCGGAGGTGATGCTTCACCAACATCAGCATCCGAATTGTCTCGGGTTTGAGACGAGCACGACGCAAGGAAATCGTGTCCCGACCACCAGAGAAGACACGTTCCACAGCTACGGCAGAGCCTAACGCATCCGAATGAGCCTGGTGTAATAAAAATGTAGACGAGGAACATACCTGGGATGGACATGAAGTCCCGCGCCATACGATACAGCCGCGGAAATTCCGTCTTCCTCGCTTGCCACCATTGGACGGGATCTGCCTGAGAAGATGCCCGAGGCGCGTCGAAGTAGCGCTGAAGCTCGTCGGTCTCCTCCTCTTCATCAGAACCCGCGTCAAAGGTGGCGAAGTTGATAACTCCCGATAGCCCCGACGGCCCAGCACTGGACTCCGTACCGAGACTACCAGTTCCGGATGCACTAGAAGGTGAATAAGGATAATTTTCATCGAAATACTCTCTTAGGGCATCCTTTTTCGCCTCAAGATAGCTCGACAGCTCTGAGTCAGAGGCATAGTCCCGTTTGAGCTTCTTGTAATTGAAGCGAGGATCAAGAACTAGTCGAACAGACATCAGCAAGAGTTTCTACAGATTCTGGCAGAACGTACGGGAGGCCCAGATGTAAAACGGTGATTGATCATATTTGTAATAATAATCGCTGAGCTTGCGATGAGCACTTGTCAGACCTTCGACCAGTTCGGATGGTGCATCGGGAGGCAGTGCGGCTAGTTTTTCCTTCAGAGTCTTCTGCAGCCCCCGGAATGTCGAATGGGTTGAGGAAAGCATGGGGCGTGAGGTCGTGGACATCTGACTCGTCGCAGAGCGGACATCAGTAAGTACCAGGCTGTATGGTTGGTATGATACCATGCCAACCATACCAACCATACAGCCATGATCGTGTATGGCGGCAAAAATGACCTGCATCACGCCATACATTGCAGCCACAGCCGACCATACCGTACCATACACACTTACCAGACAGCCACCATACATTCCTGCATTCCCATGCCAGTCAATTTCATCGCGCTCATTGGGTTCACACCAGTAGAAAATGATGAAATACACATTATATTTGTGAGCTACAACAAGCAGTAGATAAAGACAGGTGAATGAATGTGATCCGTCCCCCATGAATTCCTCGTCATCATCGTCGCCTCACTGCCACCTCTCTAGAATCGTCGCTGTCTAGTCATCGCAGCGTTGCAGGGGTTTACCCGTTTGTTGGAGATGCCTCGCTATCCTCGCAAGGTCCAGGAGGCCGGGCAGGAAGGCGACGAGCGTCGTGAACGCGATGGCGCGTAAGGCAGTGTCCGTCCTTTCGGAGAAGTTGTGACCGAAGAAGCCTGCGTCGGGGAGACCTGGTGAAGAGGATGGTTTTAGGGCTGGTTACGAGGCGTGTAGTAAAGGATTACCATGATCACGGCTGAAAGCGTAAATCGTTCTCGCGGCCGCTTGGAGGGCAGTTTGAATGACGAAGAAAGCCGCAAAGCAAACGAACACCTATGCAGGGGTGTTTGTTGGGATCAACGAAGCTGGAAGTGTAGTGTGACCGTACCTAGAGGATCAGGGCACCCGTCTTGCCCATTCGAAGGTTCATGCAAAGGACAGCATTGCCTGACGCGCCAGGAATCTCCAGGAATCCTGGCGCGTCAGACACGTTCTCGCTGAAATAACAACGTAAGATCGAGCATGATACTGACAATTCGGGGAAGGACTCACAGAGGTCGGGAGCAGAGAACAAGCACAATAGTGAAGAGCCACCCAATCAAACCAGTTACTGATAAGTCAGTCGCGTTAATGTCATGTATTGTAGAAGGACGCGACACGAACCTGCAATGACGATAGTCGAGTCCTCAGTCGTCTAGCCGAGTCCACCACTATGGTGGTGTCCTTGTCCTCATCGCCGCGACTTTGCCAGCGCGTCAGTGCCCGTCTGCTGGTCGTCGCAGCCCGGATGATATCGGTTGAAATCCTCGGGAGTCGTCCGGTGTGTAATAAATGGGAGTGGGGGGGTACTCACCCAGTACTGGTGAGGGTGAGAAGGGAAGATACAGAACGACTTGAGAAATTTTTGGAAAAGCCAACATGCACATGATCGATTGCGTGCTCACGCACGGACCACGTCTCTCGGACCGGATGCATAGCCGGATCCGCGGCGGGTTCTCTTCAACTATTGGCGTTCGAGGTCCCATATGCGCAAAATGAATTAAACACTCACGCATTGGAGTCCATACAACGTGTTCTCTATACCTCTTTGATTTTTCCCTCAGGTACGAGTATGGCAACCCAGCTCATGTATGGCGGCATGGCTGTCTGGCCCGGTATGGCGCGTCTAACACCATGCCTAGCCATACACCATGCCGTGCCATACGCTACCATACGGCGAGGAATTTACTGATGGAACTGCAAGAGCCAATCGGTGACAGTGGTAATCGCATCCCAGTCCTGCATCGTCAACTCGAGCCCGTGGAGTTCACGATTAGCAGCGATGAATTGGTTGATGGAAGTGCGATACTTCAGCGCACGACCTGGAGAATAGAATTGTAAGCGTAGACACAAAGGAAAATCTAAGGCGAAGGATCAGGATAATCCCTCGCTATCATCCCCATCTGAAGGTGACACACGTTCAGATCTCTCTTCGGAGCCGTCGATAGACGATTCATTAGGCGGCCTGTCTGACTTGCAGATCACCGACCATTCTAAGATTGAACGTAAGTTGCGTGCCTTGTCGAGCCAGGATAAGGATCTTGTGCAGGTTCTTTGTAACGATATGCAGGGAGTTCTAGACAATGTGAATCCGAATCAGCCGGCAGCGATGAACATGGAGATTTTACGTGTGGCGCGGTCTACTCTAGCAGTGTCAATTATGGAAATTCGATGACGGCTAGGGCTTACTATTAATTCAGACGATTATAGCATGCCGATTACGAGTGCGCCGCCAGCGAATGGTCAGCCAATCTATGACGATCCCCCGCCGGCAAGTGTCCAGACGATATATGATGTGCCCCCAGTGGTGAACAACTTCTCCTTACAGGATGAGTTGATTGATTTTGGGGGTGAGTGGGAATGGTCGTTCGAGAAGCAGGTGTCGCCCCCGCCAAGTGTCTCAGGGATATCTGATAGTCTGTCTGGTCTAATTAGTGGCCGGCCGACAACGAAGAAGGCTGCGCCTACCGTTCCAAAGGCGGATGATGTTCCCCCCAAGGCGAACGACGGTGAGCAGCCCGTGGCGCTGGAAGAGGCGACGTCACCTGCGCGTGTCTCATCAGATGTGATTGCTCAGAGTGACGAGAAAGCTGACGCTGGAATCCGTTTTGATGACATGCAGATGCGTGTCATGAAACAGCTGCTCCGTGAGGAACAGATGTTTGAGTTCGGCGAATCGTCCGTCCCTCATCAGAACATCGTAATCGACTGGGAGGAACGGTTGATACGTGAATTGAAGGCGAACGGGGAAACAAAGAAGACGAATTACGGCATTCATCCAGACTGTAACTTCCGGATTGTGCAGCTGCCCGCGGAGCCTAGTCCGTCTGAGTCAATTCCAGTCCAGGCGGCGACCCAGGGCCCCGTAAACAAGCCGGTTGCGTCAACGTTGAAGACAGACGCGCCCTCAGGTTCCCAGCCGACGAGCAACGCTGCTGGGAAGTCGACCGCACAGCCAGAGAAGGAGAAAGCGTCGACAGAGAATTCGGGTGACCATCATCCTAAGCCGGACGATAGTGGGGAAGGGAGCGCGCCTAAGCCACGCCCTAAGAAACGGGCTCAGCCTCCTCCTCCTGAACATCCGGCTCGGAATGGGAATGCTTCCCAGCCAACTGGCCCGCCTTCAAATGGTGGCCCTGCACGGGACGGGGATAAACCCCCGCCACCTCAGCCTACGCCGAAGCCGACAACACGTCAGCCAACGCCTAAGCCGACAGGACCAGCTTCTAATAATCGTACAGCGCAGGACAGGAATAATCCGCCGCCTCCTCCGCCTAATCCGCCTCCGCCTAATCCACCTAGTCCGCCTCCTCCTGGCCCTGATGAAGAGCCTTCCGATGGTGATAGCAGCGGCTCAGATGATGGTGATGGGAATAATGGTGACGACGGGTCCGCGGGTAGTGAACACGGCGAAGATATACCTCCGCCTCGTCGTACACCATCCGCTCACCCGCGAAGAACGCCTCGCAGACAGGATCGCCGTTCTCGCACGCCCGGGGTCGATGTCAAACGCGCTCGAGATGACCAGGATAACCTCCTTATCAAACGTCTCGTGTCGATTTATCGACAGCACACGGCGTACGAGCCGTCACTGCCCAAGGAAGCTAAGCCGTCGAGAGTGGATATGAAGATTGCGAAGTATTCGGGAGGCTCTGATTACCATGTGCTTGAGCGGTTTGTGCAGGATATCAGTATGTACTTTGAGGCCAGTCACTTAATTGGATCTAAGCGCGATTTCGAGCGTAAAATTCAATTGAAGACTTACCTTGAAGGCAGTGCAGATCGGTGGTTCCGGAATCGTGTGGTTGGTGTGAATCGCACGCAACAGTTTTGGACGGCCGAACAGGTGATTGTTGGCCTATACAAACGGTTTATTAGGTCAATTACGCTGCACGATAATTATGTCAAGTTTAAGGACCTTACCTGGCGTGCTTCTGACACTGTGGAGGGCTTCTACGATGAAATGGTTATGATTGCAGATTCTATGGCAATCCCACCATCAGATCGCGAGTTGCTGGATAAATTCATGGATAACTATGTCGATGAAATGATTGACAAAGGCTATGATGTTATTCTTGATCCTCTTGATGAGCTGGTCGACGGTGCCGCAGATGAGGAACGGTTGGCGTACACGAAAAAGCATGTTGCTGATCGTCGTCGCAGTGAGACGGTGGGTGCGCGACGCGAGAAACCTGCCGAGAAGCTTCCAGCTCTCCCACACAACGCGAATGCATTCAAGAATGCTTGGCGTTCACATCTGGTGAGTCGGACCGTCGTACGGCCTCTTGGGAATAATACGCGTCCCCCTGCTGAAAGGCAGATACAGAAGGATGTTGGACAACGAGAAGAAAAGCCTGATCGTCGCGTGGATGGTGGAAAACCGCCGGCCAATTGGCGTCCACGCGACGTTGGTACGAATGTCAAGTGTCACGACTGTGGAAAAGAAGGTCAGTATCGCGGGCATGCTGGATGTCCAGCTGCCAACGCACTTCGTAATGGCCGTCGGGATGAGAAGCCCGCGATTCGTGCTGCTCGCACGGATAGTGGTGGAAATCTGGACGACATAAATGAGGGTTCTGATGCCGCCGAAGATCAAGTACTTGACTCACGCGACTCTGAACTTGAGTCTAGTTCGTTTGATCCAACACGAGATGCATATGAAATCCTCGAGTACGAGGATTATGGCTCTTGTGATTCTCAGGCCGGTGACCACGGCGACGAAGATTTCTTGCATGCTATGCGCAGCGAGGAGCCTGATGATGAGGAGTATTCGCGTTGGAAGTATAGCGGCGGCGGCAGCCAGTTTGAAGAGGACTTCATATACGCCATGCGATGTGAGCCTGATGAAGAGTTGAAGAACGGCGACACTTGCTTGTCTTCTGACGACGGATGCCTTAGTACATTGCATGACACGGCTGAGTCGGTCACTGACGAGCGGTTGCTGGCCATGACTGATGATGCCCACACTGTCGCGGCAATTAAAGGTCGCGGTAACAAGGTCTTTGAGATGAACGTACCGAAGGAAACTATTGAGCGCCCGAAGCTTAAGCCTGAGGAGAAGCTGTGTCTCGTCACGTACGTTGACGTCGGAGGCTGTCAGGGATTGACTCTGTGGGATAGTGGCAGTAATACTTCTGCCATTAGTCCTGGTTTCTCTAATGTGGCGAAATTGGACGTACGACGATTGAAGGAGCCTGTACCGCTGTACCTTGGCACGGTAGGGAGTCGTTCTGTTATTAATTTCGGCACTATGGTCGATGTTAGCCTGCCGCGTGTCAGTGGGAAACAGTATTTTGACATCACGAACCTTGACAGGTATGATGTTCTGATTGGGACGCCGTTCATGTTGAAGCACGGTGTGATACTCGACTTCGAGAACCAGTGTGTCAGGATTGGGAACACCTTGTACCCTGGAAAAGTCGTACCCGTGAACCCGAACATTCCCCAGCGGTTCCGGATGCGCCGTCCAGTGGACGATTCCAGTCAGTCGCGTCAGCGCGCGCTGGTGTCGTCCAATTGACTATCCGGCCGTGGAAACAGGGCAGCGACGCCTCCTCGAAAGTAGCGTTGTCGAGGTGGACGAGTCCTGTGAGAATGATGACGCGAATGATGTTGATTCTAATAGCTTGCCCTGTGAAGAGGGCGTTCCGCTCCTTTTGTCCGAAGATGAATACTTAGAGTGGATAGAGGGTGATGGTGCATCTATTATGGCGGATATTCGTCGCAGATGGTGTGAGACAGCTGATAGTTTGAGGTCTGAGACCATTCCAGACCATGGTGGCGAGAAGGAACCGTCACGTGTACGTAATAAGACGGTTCCTTCCCCAACGCGTGAATATGGCCAGCCGACCTCTTCGCAGGTCAGGGCTGATGAACTGAAGACAGATGATGATGAGAAACGCGAGCGCCGTGAGATCCTTAGTGAGATCTTGTCTGACTACCACGAGGAACGTGAAGCCACAACGGCTACGTTCTGGACGCGTGTGCCTCGCGGACAAGGCGTTGAACGTGCTGTGCTTGATCATTCAATGCCTGCAGAGTTTGCAGCTTTGGCAGGGAGCATGGCTGAGTATACGCTTTACCGACATCAGGCTGACCCGAGTACTTATCCGGACTATTGTCAAGGATCAACGGAGAATCACACTGACGACGAACATGTCTTGGGACCGTTCGAATTTACGCATGCATGAGAAGCGCGAACTGCTTATGCGCATGGAGATCAAGCCGGATTTTATGCACGATGATGATTCAATATCTATGGTACAAATGGTGCGGGCGAACCTGGCTCGGATTCACCATCCTGAGTATGTTCCGCCCGTAGTTGAGACACCCATGGTGCCATCTCGGTCGAAAGGGAAGGCTAGAGCTGTAAGCCTCGCCGATGATGATATCCCGTCTCTACGGGAACGGTGGTAAGAGGAATACGCTGATATGATGTGTGGCGTTCCTGAACAGATGCCGCCTTGGAGAGAGGTCAATCATGAGATCAATCTTGTTGACGATGACAAGAGATACCATTACCATATACCCGCGCGATGCCCGCATTCCTTGCGTGATGAGTTGCGTGAGAAGACGCAACGTTACCTGCGAGCTGGATGGTGGGAGGCATGTACTGTCGAGCAAGCTGCTCCACTGTTGTGCGTTCCGAAAAAGGATGGAAAGCTGCGTACCGTTGTGGATCTTCGTCAGCATAATGACAACACCGTGAAGGACGTGACGCCACTTCCTGACCAAGAATTAATCCGCGAGGATGTTGCGCGCGGTCCCTGCCAGTGCCGACTCGTCCTTGGGAGTCTATAGGTATGGATTTTGTAGGCCCATTTCCCGAGGTCAAAGGTTTCAACTACCTGTGGGTGATTGTCTGTCGGATGACTGGTATGGTACATTTGATACTGGTACATACCAAGATGAAGGCTTCCGCGTTGTCTTGGATATATCGTCGCGAGGTTGTTAGATTGCACGGCCTGCCTAGTTCGATTGTTAGTGATCGCGATTCGAAGTTTACATCGAAGTGGTGGCGTCACTTGCATCGCATCCTTGGCGCTCGGCTGCTCATGTCGACCTCCTTCCATCCACAAACAGATGGTGTGACAGAACGGATGAACAGGAATGTTGGGCAGATCTTCCGTGCCGAGTTATCCCCCGGTCAGAAGGACTGGTTAGACAAGGTCGATATGACTGAGTTTGCCATTAACTCTAGTATTTCGGCAACTGCGAAGTACTCGCCTTTCGAGTTGAATGGTGGTTATATGCCACGGATGTTGCGGACCATTCCTGATGAGAAGGCCATTCCAAGAGGGATCTGTTCCTTTGCACGAGATGCATTAGCACATTTAGCAGCAGCACATGATGGTATTATAGCTAGTCGAGTGGTTCAGGCTCATCATGCGAATAAAAAGTGTGGTAGCGAACCTACGTTGAAGGCGGGTGACCTGGTTTATTTGTCAACGGCGAATTTAAACTTGCCGAAAGGACATACTAAGAAGTTACGACCATTATATGTTGGGCCGTATGCTATTCTTGAAGCGTTTCCAGATTCCAGCACCTACAAGTTGGACTTGCCGCCAACTTTAACAGCGCGTCGTATCCATCCTGTATTCCACGTGAATCTGCTGAGGAGACATGTTCCCAGTGACGATGTCCTGTTCCCGAAGCGTCTCACGCCTGGTCCCTATGATTTCGGAGGACAGGAGGACGACGAGTTGTACATTGACGAGATCCTTGGACATCAATGGGTCAATAATAAAACGTTGGAATTTCATGTCCGATTTACGGATGGTGACACACTATGGCAGTCATTGGAGAGCATGAGAGACACTGAGGCTTTGCAGACTTACCTTGATCTGCAGGGAGTCAAGCATCCGCGCTCGTTGGGAAAGCATTGAGTGACGGGTTGGAGCGAGTAATACAGCCGCGGTACTGATCGGCTGCCCTGACTCCTCTTTTGCTTCCGCCTCCATGTCGAATTGCTTCCGTTCTCTCTTTTATGCTGCTGGCGTGCCCCTGCTGCGATATTCGCCCCATCTTTTCTCATAGACGTGTTTCTGTGCCTGGTACTCATGGCGGATCCACCGAGCCTTTGGGCTGCTGATGATGAACGCGTTTTGAATGCGACGACCTTTGAAGTGTGTGACAAATTTCCCCACATTTTCGTTATTTGACGATGATTAGCCTATCCCCGACTGGTCTCTTGAGGCCATGGATATGGAGTTTAATGCTCCTGGCCCTGGCGTTGCCTCAGCCGGTACTGTGCGCTCAACGCCTGGCACTAGGACACACGGTCACCCATACCGGCGTCCGACAAGGCGGCACAGGCCGCGCGGCTCTCAATCGCAGGCCCAGATGGCGGCGTCAGTCGATGCACGTTTCCCGGTATTATCTCCGGGTGTCCCCCTAGAGGAAGGACTTATACGTCGAGAGGATTTGCTTTTTCGTGCGGTGGACAATCCTACGAACGAGGCCATTATCGAGGCCTACGAACAGGCGAGTCCTCAAGCTGTCGCGGACCCTGTCCCCGAAGACGACGATGGAGTCTCCACTGGTCTTTTGGATGACTGGATCCCGGCTGGGAACCGCTTTGCCTCGCTCGCAGACGATGATTGTGCGCCTGCTCGTGCTCCGCCTGTCATCTCGCCTTTGGTTGCACGAGTGGACGATGCCCTGGTTTATCGCGATGCGGGATACGGAGGTGCTCTGAAGCATCCTCGTGTCTTCTTGCAATGCGACGTGAATGCTGTTTACCATGGGCCTCAGGCTGTAGCGGCGCATGCTCGCTTCATCCATGGTGGTGTATGGGAGATGGACGCTACCCGCTCTGGATGGCCAAATGGTTTTCCGCTGACGCCGGAAGAGTTGAGGGACGGCTTGGAGAATATTGCCAAGTTTCCCGGAACTACGGCTACAAGGCGGAAGTTGGGTCTGCTTGGGCATATGTTCGTGGCATCGACACGTATGGTACCCCACATTGTTGATGTTACAACGGCCCTTGCTCTTCAGTACGTTGATAGCCATTGACGCGACGTTCTACGCGCTTTCGACGACCAGGAGTTGTTCGCATCCTTCCGCAATCCTCAGCGCGATAGGAAGAGCTTCCCCGAAGTCAAACCGAACTCTTTCAATACGAGCGTTGATCATTTTACGACGTATACGATTGCTCGGTGGACGTCAGCTTTTGCTGCGCCTGGAACTTCTGGTTTTCGTCCCGGTATGGCGATGGATACCGCATTTCGACAGTATACGCCGTGCATCTACGCCCAATGTATCTTCGAACACCTTTCCCCCTACGTCCGTCAGCCTGATGGTACTTTGGTCTTCGCCGCCCCAGATGCTCAGCGCTTTTTTGCGATCTGGTTTGTTCGGCTTGTTGCGTGTCCTCATGCGTTGCTGGAGCTTATTGCGAAGCACAACGCGAGGCACCCTGAGTCGCCCTTGGCTCACAATACGAACGTGCCGGTCACTCTTCGACGTCTCATTTTGGACCCCCGACAAATAATTCGAGAAGCCACTCTTCTTTACCTCTTTCTGCAGAATGGGTTTACGGTGGAGCTTTTGTCGACGCTGTATCCATGGGCGCTGAGGTACATCGACCACATGCTTAGGAATGCGACGGATGACTTGGAAATGTGGATTCGGATTGATAATGACCGCCTTCGCTGCATCCGTCAGTACGGCGAGCCACAGGTGCATGACTCTTTCAATACTTGGATCGTTCTATCGCCACACGACGAAGAGCACATTTTGGGGATTGTCGAGGGCGAGGCTTATGCACCACGCAAGGAGGATCGCCTTGACCGGTTCGCGTTGCAGAAGCAGGATTGGGTCTTATTCGGCGAGCATCCGATGTTTCGCCACTGTCGTCGGGAGACGTATGACGCGGAGATGGCTGAACTGACTTCGGCGCGCGAGTCTTCGCATGATGATATCTCGGGTCCATTCCAAGAGCTTTCGGTGGATGCATGATCTGATTATCTTACGTTGATTCCTTTACTATACACTGATTTCTTTTCTTCTTCTTTTCTTTATTAGATCCCTGGTAGGAATCTAGGGGGGTGTGTGTAAGGGGTAGGTCCCTTACATAGCCACCAAGTATATACAGTACATCAGGAGCTGTAGGCTCCTTAGTCTTTTACCTTTATGTTCATACTATAACCTTACGAATCTACGTGGTTCTGGTTCTCCGGTGTGAACATACAAGGCCTTTTACATACTGCGTATTGACCATCATCTGCCTCATTCGCAGGTAGCCCTGTCCTCGGATACCCTCGTCAGTCGCATCAGCACAATATCAGCCTCGTCGTACGTCTCTCTACCAGTCACCTGCTCATCTGCCTGGACGATAGCATCACGGTCATCGAAGAACAGCTGGCACGGCTGCGGCTTCATACCGTTGAGCACGAGCTGAATAATGAGCCAGTTGCCATGCTTGGGGATGAGCAGCTTCTACAGACAGGCGAAGGAAGGGATGCACTGTTCAAGAACGGGTAAAGGAAAAGAGTCAACAAAAGAGTAATAGGAAAACAAACAGACTTACGAGAATGTGACAAACTTCTTAACACTTTTAAATACAGTTAGTAACCCACCGACCAGTAACTGCTGAGAAACAACTTACTTACACAAGGCAGGAATGGACCTGAACAGTATCAGTGGGCAACACATCCGGGTCTTCAATCTCTGAAAGAGAAACTTCAGGCAGCGGGGGGGGAACATCTAGTATGACACAAACATATCCATATCAGCATGAATCTCAGAGGGCTTCCTCGCGGAACAGCTGTAGTCCAAGTAAGTCCGACAACTCTTTGGGTTCTCAAGATGACCTGACCGCTCGCGATATACGCGTCCTTTCTTGCGAAGTTGGCTACTAATCGAGTTCCAGAGGCGATACTGTAGTCCATCTGGGCATAGGTATGAATTCCGAAGCCTGAGATCTTGTCGGCTGGCGAAAAGGTCATGTCATTGCGGAATGACTACAAAACACGTCTGTACCTTGTTGTTCTCGCTAAAACAATGCCGTCAAGATAATTTACATTTTACGGACCACCTGCCAACACTGGTAAGTTTTGGCCAGTTATTAACCTATCACATGATGCAGTGATGTGAGCAGGTGGGGCACGTCAGGGCAGAAGCCTAAGGTGGATGATTGTGGGTAAGAGGGTAGGTAAAACTGAGCCACTAGATCACATACTGTACCGTTTAGAGAATCAGTAGAACTCAAATTAGATGATTTTTGAAGCCACTGGACGGGCCCGGGAAGAAAAAAAATTGGCTTCAGACTGGGAAAGTATGCCACATTGCAAAATAGATGACAGTAAGGTATCAAGTAAGTATCTCTGTCGAATAAACCCTAAGCTAGGTGTTTAACTCTTACCCTCGAAAATCACCCATGCACCCGGTGGACTGAATTGGACCTCTACAAGGCCCAGAGTACTGTACCGTTCCGACCGGATATTCATATAACCCATCACGCGGCTGTGCGAACCTAACTTATGGCTCAGGATAACATGTAACGGGGCTAGATTTCAGGGTCAAATCGCTCAAAACAGCAATTTTTCGGGCACGCCTGCGGCGGGACTGCCAAATCGGGCCATGTGCCTGAAAACAAACTTGTTCCATATAAGTTTGCGGCATAACGTGTCACATGCCGCAAACCTACGGTCGGGATGGTACAGTACTTACAGGTATCTTTGGGGAAAAATGTGAGCCTACTGTAGCGTTTCAACCGTTAATTCACATATTGGATCAAAGGGCCTCATGAAGCGAAGCTATACATATTAGATATTGCATCACGGCCAGCATTTTCAGGGTCACCTCGCTCAAAAAGGAAATTTTTGGGCCCGCCTAATGGTGGGCATGTCCCAATTGGGTAATTCCCGCCTCTGTGTGCCTGATCATGAAGCTGTTCGCTGTAAGTTCACATCATATCGGGTCACAGACTGCGAAGTTATGGTTGAAACCCTACAGTATTTTTTGAGGGCAGCTTGCCCCCATTTAGATGCCCAACACTGATCCAAGCCATGGTGGAACATCTAGATTAGGGTCTGTCTTGTTGAACACAGGATCACTTACTGTCATCTAATTTGCAAAATAGCTGTAAATAACAGTTACTAACCATCTTAATAACACATCTCAGAATATGAGAGTACTGCACAACTCTATAGGGTAGTAGAAACAACCTAGGTTACTGGACCATTTTGGCCATAGATTTGCGGCCTGTGACACATTATGTTATGAACTTACTGTAGTATTACTACCATAGATTCACGAGTTGTGACCAGTGACCTCATGAACATGTTAAATAGCATGTTCATGCTGGCTAAAAGTATGTGACCTAAAAAAATTATGTTCATTGAGATTTTTAACTTTCTGCTTTTTTAGCTTAATTTTACCTATAAAGTAGATATAAACAGCAGAAATAGATAATTTTCATCCTAAATAGAGTAAAATAGAAGAAAAAACTACTAAAATTGGGCTGAAGAAGCAAAATTCAGGTCAAGTCAGATTTGTGACCTATTTTAGACATATTCAGAGAGCCTTGTAATCTAATGACCAACTACAATTAGGTGTGCATCATGAGGCCCCGTGACCTATGATGTGAACCTATGGTAGTAAATACTACAGTATATGGAACAAGTTTGTAACCAGGCACAAGAGTCCAAATTTACTATATTTGGAGGTTCCGCCATAGGCGGAAGCAATTTTTTTTTGCCAGCTTGGTTGTCTAACCCTGAATTTGAGGTGCGTGAGGTGTTATGTTTTAGGCTAAGTTCAGTTTGAGGCCCCATATGATGCGTTATGCAAATATGCAATTAAAATAGTACAGTATTTACCTGCACATGTCATTTGACATTTATTATCCATGTGATGTGAGGTGTACAGAAAAAAAAGTACTGTACTGTACAGTTTCATTCAATTTGTCAGGCCGTGTAACTTGTGGCCGGCCTGATGAAAATTTGAATTCGTCGCAGCGCCGTGATATGCAAAAAAAATTTATCATAATACCCCTCAATTTGGCTAACCCTAACCCTACGTGAACTTTGTTAGCCAGATTTGTCAGATTTCTGTGGAACCTGTGACTGGTGTGATAATTCGGGTCCCTTGTGACCCGTGACCGACGAATTGAATGAAACTCTACAGTACTAGCACAACCGGATCTTCATAGTATGTCACATATTTTTCTTGGAAAATGAGTGGTTTACATCTGCATTCAGAGTTTAATTTCCATAATGGAAGTGGTGAGAGGCGGTGGTGGCAGCTCCTTCATCAAAAAAATTTAGCTTATTTAGGTATCTCTTAATAATTTTTCGTGCTATTAACCACTTTGGCACTTGGTAAAATTCTAGCAGTTCTTGGCAGCCTTTCAGCAGCTCCCCTAACTCTAACCCTTCCCAAAACCACTGCAGCAACCCATCAACACTCCCAAAATCACTTTGACAAGTGTTCGCACTGTTCAAAAAGCATGGATACTACCTGTCCTTGTTTCGGTTTGCACCATTGCCAAAGGTCTCCACAACTCAAGAATATTCTTCTTAAACCACTCTAGCAGCTCTTTGGCATTCCTGAAATCATTGTGGCAGCTCTCACTGCTTATATCATTTAATATATTAGCGGTATATATTGAAAAAACTGCTTAAACTTTTTTTGAATAACTTGAGTCATATATATTGTTAAAAAAGTAAGAAAGTTTTGGAATATTCCAAGAAAAATAACTTGAAATATTAAAAAAGTTTTGAATTTTTAATTAATATACATAGTCGAAGTTATTTTTTTAAAAAAGGTAAGCAGTTTTTTAAATATATATAGCGAATAGATCAAATTATATAGGCAGTGTCTTCGATACTGCCAAATTATTGTGGCATCCATCAGCACTCCCAAATCACTTTGGCAAGTGTTTGGCACTCCTTAAAAAGCATATATACTGCTTGCCCTTATTTCAGTCTGAGATCTCTACGACTTAAGAATATCTTGTTAAACCACTCCGGCAGCTCTTTGGCATTCCTGAAATCATTGCGGCGGCTCTTCGGCACTGCCAAAATTATTGTGACAGCCCATTGCCACTCACAAAATCACTTTAGCAAGTGTTCGGCAGTCCCAACACCACTCTGGGCATTCTTTGGCAGTCCCAAAACTACTGCGGCAGTTCTTCAGCAGTCCCAAACTCACTCCGGCAGCCCTTCGGCACTCTCAATACCACACCGGCAACCCATCAGCAGTCCCACAACCACTGCGGCAGTTCTTCGGCAGTGCCAAAATCACTTTAGCACCCCTTCGGCAGTCTTAGCACCCCTTCGGCAGTCTTAACACTACAGCGGCACCCGTTCGGCACTCTCAAAACCACTCCGGCAGTTCTTCCGCAGTGTCAAAATCACTTCGGCAGTTCCAAACTCACTCCGGCACCCCTTCGGCAGTCCCAACACTACAGCGGCACCTCTTCGGCAGTCCAAAACTCACTCCGGCAGTTCTTCGGCAGTTCCAAACTCACTCCGGCACCCCTTCGGCACTCTCAAAACCACTCCGGCAGTTCTTCGGCAGTTCCAAACTCACTCCGGCAGTTCTTCGGCAGTCCCAAACTCACTCCGGCACCCCTTCGGCACTCTCAAAACCACTCCGGCAGTTCTTCCGCAGTGCCAAAATCACTTCAGCAGTCCTTCGGCAGTCCCAACACTACAGCGGCACCTCTTCGGGAGTCCCAACACTACAGCGGCACCTCTTCGGCAGTCCCAAACTCACTCCGGCAGTTCTTCGGCAGTTCCAAACTCACTCCGGCAGTTCTTCGGCAGTCCCAAACTCACTCCGGCACCCCTTCGGCAGTCCCAACACTACAGCGGCACCTCTTCGGCACTCTCAAAACCACTCCGGCAGTTCTTCCGCAGTGCCAAAATCACTTCAGCAGTCCTTCGGCAGTCCCAACACTACAGCGGCACCTCTTCGGGAGTCCCAACACTACAGCGGCACCTCTTCGGCAGTCCCAAACTCACTCCGGCAGTTCTTCGGCACTCTCAAAACCACTCCGGCAGTTCTTCCGCAGTGCCAAAATCACTTCAGCAGTCCTTCGGCAGTCCCAACACTACAGCGGCACCTCTTCGGCAGTCCCAAACTCACTCCGGCAGTTCTTCGGCAGTCCCAAACTCACTCCGGCACCCCTTCGGCAGTCCCAACACTACAGCGGCACCTCTTCGGGAGTCCCAAACTCACTCCGGCACCCCTTCGGCACTCTCAAAACCACTCCGGCAGTCCTTCGGCAGTGTCAAAATCACTTCGGCAGTCCTTCGGCACTCTCAAAACCACTCCGGCAGTCCTTCGGCAGTGTCAAAATCACTTCGGCAGTCCTTCGGCAGTTCCAAACTCACTCCGGCACCCCTTCGACAGTCCCAACACTACAGCGGCACCTCTTCGGCAGTCCCAAACTCACTCCAGCAGTTCTTCGGCAGTCCCAAACACACTCCGGCACCCTTCGGCAGTCCCAACACTACAGCGGCACCTCTTCGGAGTCCCAACACTACAGCGGCACCTCTTCGGCAGTCCCAAACTCACTCCGGCAGTTCTTCGGCACTCTCAAAACCACTCCGGCAGTCCTTCGGCAGTGTCAAAATCACTTCGGCAGTCCTTCGGCAGTTCCAAACTCACTCCGGCACCCCTTCGACAGTCCCAACACTACAGCGGCACCTCTTCGGCAGTCCCAAACTCACTCCAGCAGTTCTTCGGCAGTCCCAAACACACTCCGGCACCCCTTCGGCAGTCCCAACACTACAGCGGCACCTCTTCGGCATTCTCAAAACCACTTCGGCAGTCCTTCGGCAGTTCCAAACTCACTCCGGCACCCCTTCGGCACTCTCAAAACCACTCCGGCAGTTCTTCTGCAGTGCCAAAATCACTTCAGCAGTCCTTCGGCAGTCCCAAACTCACTCCGGCACCCCTTCGGCACTCTCAAAACCACTCCGGCAGTTCTTCTGCAGTGCCAAAATCACTTCAGCAGTCCTTCGGCAGTCCAAACTCACTCCGGCACCCCTTCGGCAGTCCCAAACTGACTGCGGCAACCCGTCGGCAGTCCCAAATCACTTTGGCAGTTCTTCAGCAGTCCCAAACTCACTCCAGAAGTCCTTCGGCAGTCTCAACACTACAGCGACACCCCTTCGGCACTCTCAACACCACTCAGGCAACGTGTCGGCAGTCCCAAAACCACTGCGGCAGTCCCAAGCAGTCCCGGCAGTGCTCAAATGCCTTTAGCACTCCTTCAGCAGCCTAATACACTCCGATAAACCTGAGAAAATGCCCTATCTAGGCTAAGTGCATTGATTTAGCATGCTATCTTCGGCAGCCTTCCAGACTTTCCCACGTTTTTGATCTAACCATATCTCCTTCAAAGTATAATTATATTTCAAATGGATTTAAAATTTCCTACTTTCATCAGTTTTCGAACTTTTGGCCTCCTCCAATTTCAAATTGTACTTTTTAGATTTGTATATATTCAACAAGAACAG
>JADNRX010000464.1:0-40542 GCA_015501595.1 Hymenopellis radicata
CTGTTAAATAGCAGTTAGTAGATTAATCAACTGTTAGGTAAACGACTTACGATGGGGGTGCAGTTGATGATGACGAGGAGGGGGTTCTGTAAGGCTTATTAGCATGAAAATATAAACTAAAATCGAACATACTCTTGCTTTATTGGCGAAGATATTTTCTTCGCTATCACTAATATTGATAACGTCCAATGGTGTGGAAGAACGAATAGGTCTAGATAAGGATATTGATTAATTGAAGCGAGCAAGCAAAATGGGATGAACACAAACTCGACTTTGGGACGTTTTTCAGGACTAGAAGAAAACGGAGCAGTCTTTCGGCGCTTTTTGGGAGTAATAGGTTCGGCGGAAACTTCTATATCTAGTATAGCAGCAGGACAAGGAGTTCCTGATAATGAGGGATCTCCTAAAGTGATTTGGGCGCCATTGGAGAGATTTTGGAGTGGAATGTCAGATAGTGCCCAACAACCATCATCGCCAACTTCACAGTATCGAGGAAGAGCTGTTTTTCTGGATGCCAGCAAGGAGCGTCTCAGAATCGCCTGGACGAAACTGAGGTAGTGTCTTGACTACAGTTCTAATAGTCAATGGTTTCATGTCGTTGGCCTAGGATTAACGATGAGAATATTCAGAGAATAATCGAATAATATACCTGAACCCAACGAATAGTAATAGATGACTTGATATCTTGACTAAGCTGCTGTTTGGACTGTGACGTTGCAATAGGCGAATATGAGTTGGAACGAAAAGGAGATGAGGCATTTGGATGATTTTGAGTATAGTATGGTCCAAGATTCTTGTATTGTGCAGGTTTCATAGGAGATTTGGACGATGAAGAAGACTTAGAGGGAGAAGGAGTCGTAGAGGGAGAAGGAGTCGTAGAGGGAGAAGGAGCCATAGATGGCAAGGAAGTCGTAGACGGCAAAGGAGTCTTGGACGGGGAAGGGGAAGGGGAAGGAGTAGGGCTGACAGGCGGACTAGAGAAACGTGGCGAGCTGGAGCTGAAGCTGCCTGTAGGAAGTTCTGACGATAAACCATGTATTGTAGACGAGGATGCTGATGCTATATTATATATGAAAAGGCTTGCAAAGGAGGAGTAGAGCATATTCGCACCTTGTATACTTTCTTTTGGCCGCCGGTGACCAGATACAATACAAGCTTGATCAAGCCTCTCTGCGACTTTGAGGCAGCAACCTAAGCACGCAGCATATGTACAGCCCTGTCGAGGTGTATTCTTCTTGCATTCGACGCATTTGGCCTGTATAGAATATGAGAAACAGCGATATGCTAGGTTACGAAAAATTAATACCTTTTGGTCCTGGGATCGTGGAATCAAGGTGCCATTCGTTGCCCACCAGAAGCCATGACATTCTGGAATGACATGTGGTGCCGAGAACGTGGAATGGTTGCGAGAGCACTGAAAATATAAATGAGCGCCTATTGAAAGAGGACGACAAACATACCTTGGCAAAATAAGCGCCTTTATTAGCTGGATTCTCCCCTTTACCTTGACACAGGAATAGCTCTGTGATAACGCCCGTATTACAGTCAGGACAGACTGCTCCAGGTTCTAAGACGGGAGGCTGCCACCGTGTATCCATGTGGCGCAACAATGAGCGTGCTGCACAAAATGTTTATGGTCGCAGGATCAAGCCACATATAGAAAACTATACAGTTTAGGATCTAATCCTATAGGTACATTGGGAGATATGATCCTACAGGTGCTTCCTAAAATGACCTGTAGGTTCATATATATGTATGTAGACAACAAATGTATGACGTGCATATATAGAAGTGCTACAATGTTACCTGCAGGTGCATTCAGAGTGTTTGAGACCCATCTGTGGTTAGGGTTGTAATGACGTACATGAATCTGACTACTAAGCTGAAACTCAGATTCATCTACGTCATCAGCCCGAAGAGAACCTGTAGGTAACGTCTAAGAGCACCTGCAGGTAACGTCCGAGTACACCTGCAGGTAATGTCGTAAGAGCACCTGCAGGTAACATCTGAGTGCACCTGTAGGTAAGATCTGAATACACCTACAGGTAACGTCTAAGAGCACCTGCAGGTAACATCTGAGTGCACCTGTAGGTAAGATCTGAATACACCTACAGGTAACGTCTAAGAGCACCTGCAGGTAACATCTGAGTACACCTGTAGGCAAGATCCCAATACACCTGCAGGTAATGTCGTAAGAGCACCTGCAGGTAACGTCTGAGTACACCTGTAGGTAAGATCTGAATACACCTGCAGGTAACGTCGTAAGAGCACCTGCAGGTAATGTCTGAGTACACCTGCAGGTAAGATCTGAATACACCTGCAGGTAACGTCTAAGAGCACCTGCAGGTAACGTCCGAATGTACCTGCAGGTGCACTAAAATGCTACCTATAGGTGATGAACAGAAGGCTATGTCTACCGGTAGATACCCCAAATGCCCCGAAAGCAGGAGCCGGCGCTGGAGCAGCTACCTCCGCCCACAGTCGGCGCAGCCGGCGTCGAAGACACCTGCAGGTAGGCTCCGAGAGGCGATCGGAGGCGATCGCCAGCAGAAGCTGCTTTCTGCATGGTAGAAGCAGTAAGTAATACGGTATTGGGCTGCTTGAGCGAAGAGGTTGTAAAATCTGTGGGACGGGTTTAGCCGGCCCGGTAATGCGAGGGGAGGGGAAGGTGCGAGGGGAGTGAGGGCGAGAAATGAGCGGGATCCTGAGAATTGCGCGTTAAGAAGAGAGCCCAGGAGAAGAAAGAAGCAAGCGGGCCGCAATGGCAGTGCTTCAGTATGTGAACCCGGGGTTCTCGCGATACAAATTTCCGCAGACTTTCCCAGGTTGCTATAATTAGCCTACGTTGACGAGCCAAACGCCAAAAGCTCGCACACGGATGTAGTCCAAGCCTCCATGCCCAAGAGAAAGTGCTGAAAGACGACAACGAGAATGTCGTAGGAGGCTGATGATGCTGGGAAGTACAGCCTCAGTACAGGGAAATCAACCTGGTCAACCACTAAGACCACGTTCAAATCTGTGAGATTTGGCAGCGAGATCAGATACAATGAATTGATCTCTGTCGTGTTCAACGATACGACACTGGCGTAAACCTCTCGTGGAGTTCCCATCGGAAGGCGTGCTGCCAAAACGGTGTCTTCCGCACGTACTGAGCGCGACAGACGTCAACGGAAGTGAGATGAGGGAACTGTCGGAGGGTGTTGAGTACTGAAGGGGAACCATAAATGTGAAAGGTCTCCTGGTGGTTGTCGTCGCCGTCCAAAGAGACATGTCCAAAAGGGATATATAAAGCCGCACTTGCACAAGACAAGGGGACGGAGGAAAACATGCCCAGGATCGTCCTCAATCCTGAGGCAGAGGGAACGAAGCCGGGGAACGCGTCCAGGAATGGCCGAAAGAAAGAGTGCCTCATTCTGCATGTCCCCAGTTTAAGGAGTGCTCCATCAATAAAGCAAGCAGAGAGGCGAACATCTCCGAGCATTCGACCGTCCACTTTAAGATTGCAAAGCCAAGCGGTACGTTGCCTGCAGGCTTCAAAAGCGTGCGGACCTGGGGCGGTGCATTGGATGCAATAATTACGAACCGGGACCACATTCGCGGGAAGCGATGAGAAACGACGCGCCACTCGTGACACACTTGTCCAACAACGTAGTGCGCATTTTCCACATAAATAGGTCGAATCGGTTGTCCAGTTTAAGAAAGATCTCCTGGAGGATTTCGGGGGGCAGTCGACGAAGGGGCGAATAAGCAAGCTGGAGTTGCTCTCGGAGCCTCTGCGCCGCTGCTCGCCGCTCTCGCTGTGCAGTCAAGGACGCGTTGAACCACAAGCAATGTAGACGCGTGCGCTATGACTACGTCTGATTGAGCGAGGAATGAATCAAGAAGATGAGTGCGAATTTTGTGAGAAGGAGACGACTCAAAGAATCTGGAAGAGACATTGGAGGTGAAGTCCCGGAAGCCATTGTAGCTCATTCCTAAAACCAACAATTCAACTAGGTGTCCCGCCAATGCTCGTGAGTGACCATTGTCCCTGCTATGCTGAGATCACGCAGGCATCTGCTACCCCTCTTCTTCTTCACCTGCTTCTTCATATACTCCCCCACAAACCGCTCCCGGAGCCTGCTGTGCCTTACCGGTCTACCGGATGGTGAGGTACTTGGCTCTGATATCGTCGCCGGTGCATTTTCCACACGGTGACTCAACGGATTTGGACCCAAATACTCGACGCCCCTCGCTTGCGTGTGGTGATCACAGGAACAGATGCCCTCACACCCCGGACACTTGTCCACTATTCCCTCCACAAACTCGTACTTGTCGTATCTAGCCAAAGACATCAGCACCATAGCAAATTGAAAGACAAAAAAAATGAAGCAAAGGAATATGAACACTCGCTCACCTCTCAACAATACACCTTTTGCAATAAATCCTGCCCTTGAGTGTCCTGCCCCGACCCTGTGTACACTTGGAGCTGCGACAATGCATATACACCAGCCGCGACTTGATCCGGCACTGGTGACAGTGGATTTCCTCTCCGTCGGGGCGCGTGGGTATCTCGAGACGATGGTACCTCTGCCTCGTGCGTTGGGCTCTTCCCCATCCGTATCCGTATTGGCTTCTGCATCAACATCACCCTCATCGACATCGGCATGAGACTCTCCATTCTCATCATTGATCGACTCCATCTCTAACAAGAGTACCTAGACGGCAACCTAGATTAGCATAACATGAGGACAAAGCCCGGGACGCTTACCACTTCCGCTTCCTCCTCCTCGTCATTATCAATGATTACAGCAGAAGGTTTCGCCCCAGGCCCAGCTTTACTCGTAGACGGACCAGCATACACCACCCTCTCCTCCAAGTCGTACTCCATCATGTTTGACTGCAGCTCTTCGATATCCACAAACTTCGCCTTGCGCTGCCGGTACGAGGAAGAACGTTGTACGAAAGACGGCGAGGAAGAACGGTGCAGGTCAGACAGGGAAGACTGTGGCCAATATGTGTTTCTCTCTGCTTTGCTCAGCCGCGGAACCATCACGCAGACTTGCATTGCCTTGACCGCCTGCACTTCATCTGCAAACAACATTATCGCATCGTCCTCAGGCTCCGGCGTCTCCGACTCTGGCCACCGCGCGACGGGCTCTGGGGACGACAAGGGTGCAAGCCGTGAACTTGGTATGCCACGACGTGAAGGTCCGATGTCTGCAGGCCACCTAGTAGGTTTGCTTGTGCTATGGCGACCTGGCCTCCTCCCGGGGGTTGTCCTCGTCGTGCTGCTACGTCCACGAGAAGCCTTAGTGGAACGCCCAGCCTTAGTTGATAACGACGACTTTGGCGACATCGGGACAGGTGGCAGACGTCCAGAGGTAGACGAACTGGAAGATGCAGCTTTTGAAACTGTCCTTGAATCTTGCCAAATTCGTCCTGCTCTCCCCACACCAATGCTTTGACGCCAATTCGCGAGACCTGAGGATTTCCTCTTTTGGATTTACGCCGGTGTTTTGCTTCGCTTGTCAAGTCGGCAGATGCGACGATACGTGTGAGAGCGCAAGTGTGTTCGGCAAATTCCGGCCGGCTTCGATCGTATTCTTGGCTTAAACTTGACACGACCTTTCGTAACAGCTTGAATTCACGGCTTTCTGGAATAGTACTTAGAGTCCTATAAGTATGTCCGTTAAGTTTTCTGCGACATTTCCCGCCGCCCGCGTACAGGACCTGCCAGTTAACCATTGCCGAAGTCAGACAATCCTACATACACATACTCGCTCGCCGTCATGTGTATCGTTGGCTAGACTAAGACAATCCCTTCTCATGATCAGAACCATACATGCAGCAATGAGAACAGAAAATAAAGCCATATTCATTAGTACCATCAGACAGCAACTTGAAGTACATTCTACATTCAGAGTGATAGGGTCCTAGAGTAAAGATCCTCCCCATCCAAAGCACAAATAGCAATATCTAATCCCTCATCTTTCATCTCACGAAACGCAGCAACACTAGCATCACTAAGGTTGGGAAATCCCGCCACACAAGAAGCTGCACACCGGAACCACGCCCGCCGCAGAGTTGTCTTCCGAGAACGCAGCATATCAACTAGGTCCGGGCCAACAAATCTCCACTCCACCCGAGAAATGGCTGAAACGAATTCGATACTCTTGAGCTTGGGAACAAGTCGATGTCGCTCTGCATCCACTACCTCCGACAGACTCTTCATCAATTGAACAAGCACACGATCTGTGCGCGGGACTTCGAGGGCCACGGCCTCCGAATCAATGTGAAACCCAATGCCCAGATCCGTTAACGACGGGACGAGTGCAAGGATGTTTGCGAGAGGAGTCCCAGACAACGTAGAATTGCGAAAGTAAAGTGTGGTAAGAGAACACTGCGATGCGTCGAGGAAAGGAGGAATGAAAGGAAGACATGACATGCCGCTCATGTCTCCAACGTCAAGGGATAAGAGCGCGGGAAGAGACAGAAAGGCCAACAGAGCGGGGTCATTGATAGTGAGGCGCGTAAGGGATGTATTCGAGATGCGAATCCTGATTTCAAGATCGCCATCATGCATGAATCCAACATAAGCATCCATATGAACAAGATCCATACAGTGTCCGATGACGAAGAGCGGACAGACAGGATGGGGGAAGTCCGCGTTGAACTTTGAGGTAAAGGATGTCAACAGCGGGTAGTTGAGGCACAGGAGCGCGTTTTCGACTGAGACTTGCCTCAGCTGTGGAGCCACCTCAAATGCACGAATCACAGGAAGCTCATCCCCTCCCAAAGCTCCCCAGAAGTATTCCAGGTCGCACCCGACAAATGTCAAGCACCTAAGCTCCGGCATCTTCCCTCGCACGCCTACCAAATGCATTCCTAGCTCGCTAGGAAGCACCAACGATGCGCGCGCCCAGCGTTCCGAGTGCGCCATCAACACGTCCAACAAGTTCCGTACGCGGCTTATATTGCTCACACAATCATTGTGTTGGAACTCGACATGGAAATTCAACTTGCAGGATCCACTATAACGCAGAGCGGTTTCGAGAAGCGCAACAGGTCCGTCATCCCCGAGACAAGCGCATCTCTCGGAGGTGATGAGTCGAAAAGTCGTCCACAGATGAGGGTATCGTGACGCGGAGCGCCACCCGCTGCAGACACGGCTGGCAGCCCAAGCACCTTGCTGAGGATCGAGAACCTCAAAGCCAGCGTCGGGATTGAGCTTGAGAAAGATTTCCTGAAGAACCTCCTTCGGAAACCTTCGGATAGCAGACAGTGCGCCTAAAACCTGCTGCGAACGATCCTGCAACACGGTGCGGTCGTCCTTCAATCGTTGGAGTGTAACAGTCTTTTCGCGATCCGAGAATGATGACAGCGAGGCGATTTTGTTGTCGAGACGCGTGAGGTGCACGGAGAAGAGTGCATGGAGTTCGTGCAAAATCGGAATATCAGCATCGGATAGAGGGTCGTTAGATGAAAGAGTATTTTGTAAAGCAGCAGGGACCGTAGGAAGAGCATTTGGACTGTGTTGAAGCGCATCGGGACGCGTACCCGTCGCGCAGTGCGACTGGGCGATGGGAAGGTAAGTGAATCGTCACTGGCGACAGCAAGAGGGTTTCTTACCATGAGTCTGCTGGTGGATTGAATGTATTTCGAAGCCTAATACGCGCAGTCACGAAGCGCAGTACAGAAGAGCCTTCGTGGTGGAAGATGGCGAACCTTGAATTTGGCCTTGTTAGATTGTGACACGGACACGTGGGACGTATAAGCGTGACAGATTGTGGCGTTCGACACCACACAGCCGTGCACTGAAGAGGCCTATTCGAGGTCACCTAGTCAGTATTCTACTGAAACCACGAAGTCTATAATCCGGTAAGTATAATGTAAGTATAGGAAAACCAGACAAGGAAAGGAATGAGAAACAAGCGTCTTTATGAAAATAAAAGGACGCCCCACTGGCCAAGAGCGCACGCTGCAGCCACCGCCATCAGGTCACGCCATGGAGTCAAATTCGAGAATGTACCGCAAGATGCTAGTTTAGATACAGAGTCGGGCTGTCGAGACGGCGGCATTACCTGAGGTGCGCTCCTTGAGGTTTACTCCCACTAGTCTAACGACCCATACTCAGGATTTGTCGGTATGACTGCGACAGAGCTACAAATCCGAATCGCCTGCTATTCTACCGCCTCCCCGAAACCTAGGCGGTCTTTTGACTCATAATTCCCACTGGCGGCGCTTCGTTTGTGACTTCATTGCTTTTCGACAACTCTGTATGGCCGTTTCCAGCATTTGCTGGGTGTAGCTGTCTCGTTTCACCTGTCTCTAGAATGCATCGCTGTGCACTGTTCTAACCGTAAGTAGACTGTTCTGCGGCATAGTTTGTCACGCCTACTGCGCGCTTCAAGTTGCTTCCAATAATCAATTCACGCCTACTTCGAGGGTCGCTCATCTTCTGCCGATGTCACTAAGATTCCCGATACGGTCATGGTGATACACTTGGGAGATCCTCGTTGTTGAGCGCAGCGGTCCGCTTCGACCATCTGAGTGTCCTTCAACTCCGTCTCAGCTATTCTATGATACTGACGAGACACGTTTCTATGAGTGTGATGAGGTATATTGCGCCACACGTTCGAAACCCCCGGTTCCCGACGCACAATATCCTGGTAAGTACTCCTCGTTGGCCTTGAGAGAATTTCGACGGACTCTTCGATAGTTCAACCGTTGGAAGTTAAAGAAATTTTGTCAAATGATGCTAGCATGGAGTCAAGTGGGAGTAGATAATATTTATTGGCCTACTACTATGGTGCAGCTGAAATGGGTATGGATGAAATACGAGATAAATGGGCATACTACATAGTGCAAGTACAGGTTTAATTACATGACAACAGTGACCTCCAAAGTGAGAGCAATGCCTCCGAGCCGAAAAGCCTGTATGATACTTTGCTCGCGAAAGGCGCTGTTCAGGAGCTGTGCCTCATCGGGTTCCAAAAACTCGAAAGACAGGCAGAACTGTCTGAGGCAGGGCAATGAAAGGAGAGGACCATTGGGGGGCAACTTGGAAGCCTTGATGATGCCCATGAAGTCCATCAACGATTCCAAGCCAACGCGAAGCCCGCTTTCGCGTCGCCTCCCCGCTTTATCTTCGACGTCATTATCATCATCGTCGGAGTCGCCGTCCTCCGAAGACGAATCAACTCCATCAAAGTAGTAGAAGAAGTCATCGAACTCGATGACAATTTCTTCTAAGGTTGGCGTAAGGCAGAATATATCCACCAACTGAAGACAATCACACTGACAAAGCAGAAGAGACAACTTCCGAAGAGGGCATCGGGAATGTTCCAAAAAGGTGGCCACAGTGAGCTCGGGGGATACAGCTGTCGCGAGCTCGAGCTCAACCAGATTCGGAAGATCGAGAAATTCCAGCTGTTCATCGTCACCGAGGCTGATATGAGTGATGATCTTTAACATCCTGCGCCTCCCCGCGTCACTAGACGACGATGTTATTCCGAAAGCCGTCAGACTCTCCAGCTTCGGACACTGGCCAAGCATCTCTGTAGTGAACCAACCCGACGGGTTGACGAGAGAAACCAACGAGCGGGTGTCCATCATCTGCATGGGAGCATAGTCGAGCACACGGGCATAGTCGATGTAGACCGCGCGTAGGCGTGGAGCAGCGGAAAAGGCACGAATGTCGACTTGCACGCTATGATCGCAATCACTGATAGTAAGAGCCTCAAGGTGAGGTAACCTCTCCGTGACTGTATCGAGGGCCCTCGTGCAGCTTGGTACGAGCCCGCGAAAGTCTGCAGAGACCCAGCGCGGTGAGACGTCCGTAAGTACGGCCAACAGCTGCAGGGACCTGGTTTCGAAGAACGGTAGTATGAGCTGTCCGTGCTGGTTGTAGATCTCATGCGCGAAGTCTTCACTGGTCATGTCAATGCCGCTCATGTCGAATGTGATGTGCAAAGGGCGCTCTCCAGAGCGGGATACGACTTCACGTAGAAGGTCGACAGAATTGGGACACCAAACCGCGGAGAAGACCGTGACCGTGATGCACCTCCAGAGGTCATAGCACGACGCGGCGACTTGAGCCCAGTTGCGACAAACTCGACTGACTACCCATTGGGCAGCGGACAGGTCGCAGACGTCGCCGGTGGGAAGAAGGCTGAACACCCATAGTAGGAGCTCGGTGGGCAGGGTGTGAATATAGCACGTCTGAGCGTCAAGGGAATACGACGCGGGGAAAATGCCGTGAGGTGCGGAAAGCGCAAGACTGTTGTCGTTGTCGTTGAACGAGGAGGACGACGACGATGGCAATGCTGGTAACGAATTCATTGTGATGCTCATAAATGGGTTGAGAAGTGAGCTTCCTAGGTACCGCGTTAGTCAGTTGGCGGGTGAACGAAACAATGCACTAAACTCACTCTAAGGAATAGGTGTTGGCGGGTCGGTGGTTATTGGGAGAGAACAGTACAACCAGGCCAGGCCAATTTATTGTTAATACAAAGAGTAACAAACAAAAGCGACGTGACATTTCTTTGTTCGCCGTTTTGGGTTGTCTGTCAAGACACTGTGGCCATAGAAATGCACTTGATTTGCCAAAGGCGAGCCTGAGGTCGTCCTTGGCAAATTAAGAGAAGAGAATCTATGCTTCAGTGTGTGAGTGCCAGTAACTAAAAGTGTGGCGCAATTATGATACCATAATAAATCCTGCGCGTGACGCGATGGAGAATCCACGACCGAATCCACCAGTTCCATAGGTGACTCTGTGAAACGTTTCTCTTCGAGCAAGGCTACAACCCCCGGAACTGAGGATGAGGTGATCGCTGAATGAAATTTAGCGGTGATGATGACACGAAGAGATGAATAATTCTGTAAGTTCCATTCTAAGACATGGACAGTATGGATCAGGAAAAGTACAGACCTCATTTCCTGTCTGACGGTAAGATGATGTATGCCACTACGAGAAATGACAGGTGCCCAGAGAGCAAGACCCGGCGGAACTAGAGGTACTCCACGAGAGGAACCGAATCTTCCGCCGGAGTCGACAACGCGTCAGATGCCCATGAGTAGTCTGTCTGTTAATGTGAGGCAGAGTGGACCAGGACTAGACGGAGAGCGTCGAGCGCTAGTGTTGCCCTCGACTGGATCGTTCTGGAAGGGGCCCTGTCAGTCTAGTCGAACGTGAGCCAAAATTTGACGAAGGATGAGCACGCCTTATGAGCGTCGCAACTTGCGAGAGGAGACGAGACACTGTGGAAGGGAAAGATCTTCCGGCAAACACCGATGATACACGTTGCCGCATTTATCATGAAAATCCACGCGTACCAGACGCATACCGCACTAAGTCTCAACATGCTATTCTCTACGACCCATAAGTGGCTTCTGGAACCATCAAGTGTCTAAGTAATACTACAGCAAGTTATCTCACTCTTTGCCCGATTAGTGACTTTATCGACACACTCACTCTCTTCCTTCGCGTCCCACTCTAAAACTCCTGCTGCAATCAGAGCCCGCAGCAACATCGAATTTTGAGCGAGGTACTCTGCCAGAGCAGCTGGAGACGTACTACCCATGATCTCCAAAGTCTTGATGCCGCGGCGGTCCAATGACAAGCTATAGTCCCTGGGCGGCGCGCCATGCCCAAGCATCGGGATCAACGCATACGGCGAAGCCCCAGACCGGCTCCACGTCTTCCACACCGACCCATCCTTCTTCGCGTTCGAACCAGCATCCTTCCATACCTGGAAACGCATCATCGAATACGACCAAATCGCGCCTGATCGCCTTGATTCCGCGCGTCTGGTCAGAGTCGGGAGGCGCATAGCCGGGATTCACGCTGAATATTCCACCGACGACGACATAATTGTCATTGGGAGGTACCCCGCGCCAGAGGGAGAAGTCGCGTTCGTTGCCGGACCCAGCGTCGTCCCACACCTTTTCCCAAGACGCAACATCTCTGAGCGCATCATCTTCAATAGCGTGGACGATCATGCCCATGGGCGCATCGTGCTTGTTATATTCGGCACCTTGCCCAAGGTAGTACCAGTCACTCTCGACTGCCGAACGAGTCAACAGTGATAGCGCGGAGAAGGAGACTGACTTACGATCCGGGCGCCAGCTGGATAGGTCGGTCTTCGCTCCAGAACCCGAGTCGTCTGCCATCTTGTTCGAGAATCTGACATATTTGTACACCAAAGCAGCCGATGGCACGTTTCGAACATGAGCTTTGTCGACGGCAGGGTCTTCCATGAGTGCGTGCGCTGGGGAAAGATGTCGACTGGTCAGGCGTCTGACCAGTATTTATACGCAACCTACAAGCCGAATTACAGTTGGGGCTTGTGATTTCGCGAGATTCTTGAGTAATTCATCTAGGACAGAAGCTCAAGCGACTCCGTGGCGCGTTTCCCTAGGGGCTTGTCCGGTTTCCTACTAATTACCGAGCGTTGGGCCTCGTTGTTCTGGAGGGGGGCTTCGTTTGCCTATGCAGACATTAGCTGGATGGACTTGGAATCCTGACTTGAGAGAGGTCTAGAGAGGTATCAAGAGATGGCGGCAACAGGAAAAGATCTTCCGGCAAATGCCGTGCCAGACAGCCTTCTACTTCTTCGACCTTATTCAACCCACATCTATTCATTCAGCGTTAATCGTCCGAGTTCGAAACCAGCACGATTTCGCCAACAACCGCGGGGCTTCCGGGGCTCCAACCCGAAATCATTGGGACCGTATGATAAGTACAAGGTGGGTAAAAAATCGAATGAGAAAAGTAAAGTGACGAGAAGGAATACGCAGCTATAGGTACAATATAAGTGATACAGCTGGAGACTTAGATGTGAGGGAAATAAATTACTCTCCTACTCATAAATACATACAGTATGTCACACACTCCGCTAACAGACCTCCATATCAGTACGTCGCCACAAGCGCGTCGATCAACCCCTTCCCACACAAATCGTTCCACTGCGCCCTATCCTTACGACACAAATGCGGAAAAGCCCTAACAGGCATCCAAAACTGCCCGCGCATCCTCACAACCTCCAACGCACCGTGACCACACTCTGCACGCATAGCGACCACATCCAAAAACACCTTGCTGATGAACTTCCAGCTCGGGTTCGACCCCTTAGCAGACAAGCGAATACACAGCGTCTTCAGCCGCGGGACATACTTCACATTGTCACCTTCAATCTCTCCCAGAACGCGCGTCAACAAAGACATCTTGTCGTTGACACTGGGCAGCCCCCCAGACGAGATCGACAGCGTCCGCAGATCCGGGACAAGTCCAAGCAGCACACCCATCGAGTGCTCGTCCCACCCTGCGCAGTGCAGATGAAGAGAGGTAAGACGACAACGCGAGTGCTGGAGGAAGCTGATAACACAGGAGAGCAAACCCGGAATGAAATTCGGACCATCTGAACCGACGTCCAAGCTGGTGAGGTTGGGCAGGGAGACGAGGCGCAGGCAGTCCCCCTCACCGACGCGTAGGAATGTGACATTCGCGTGAACTAATCGAGGAGTATCGGGTGGAAGAAACGCGGACCATGGAATAATAGCACCAAACGTTTGTCTACAACAGACATCGACGGTGGTCAGATTGCAAAAGTCACCAAGGATATCGGACAATGAAGGAGTGTTAATGACCTTATCGGGGTAATTCCCGACTCGCAGATACTGAATGTTCTGCTTGACACGAGAATCCAACACCACCTGCTCAAGCTGGACACAACACAAGTCCACTCGCGTGAGCTTCGGCGCGATCTCAAACGCAGAGATCACATCGGTGCGCTCAGATCCGCCACGCTCCAAGTCGAGTCGCATGGACACCAGTTGCGGAACGCGTCCACGGACGTTCCCAAGGAGCTGCGCGTCAGCCAGTGTCATTTCCAAAAACTCGGCGGATCGCCACCTCGACGAGTACTGCATTAGCACTATAAGCAGTTCCTCGTCAACAAATCCACAGCCGCATGTGAACACAAAGTCCAAAGGAACACTGCGAGAGCGCTTCAGCACCTCGCGGAGGCGGGACACGACGCCTCGCGACAAATCCACTAATCTTGACACGACGCCTTGCGACAAGTCCAGTAATCTTGGTACAGAAACGAGGACCCGAGACCACAGCCATGGACAGGACTGGGATGCGTGGTGCCATAGTTGGCATACCTGGCCGACCGCGTAAACGGGATCCTGCGGATTGAAGACATCTACCTGGGCGTCATGAGTACGGACGAAGAGGAAAACCTCCTGCCAGATCTCTTGTGGTATTCGACGGACAGCCGAATTTACGGAGTGGACTCGCTCTCGAAGACACTGCAGATCTGCACGCTGTGTCTTTTGCTCTTCTATGGATACAGACTGTTTCGATGGCATGCGCAAGGGTGCCGCGGAAATATGGGCTATGGCAGTGGAGGCAAGAGAGATTGTGGCGTCTAATCGGGCAACGTGGTCGTCTATAAGACGGCCACATTCTGAGATAATGACGGAGTCCTGTGATGATGGTGCATCGTTGGTCTGAAGGAGGTGCTGAATGGTTATGAGGCTGCGTTGAACGTTTGGCGGAAGACATGTCAGACGCAACAAGGCTTGCTGAATGTCCTTCGACGTAGAGGTCGTGTCGTCGGGTGACGGATTTACACTCACGACAATGCGAAATGGCGCCGACGCGGTTGGAGTGCGGGAGAGCTGGTTGTTGCTAGTTGGGCTTGAAGACATTATGATAGCTGAGTTTTGTCGCATTCTAGCTTCCATGTCAGTCAGAAATACGTTGAAATAAACAAGACATACCGCGCCGCTGAGATTGAGTGTTGGGGGAAACAAAGAGGATAACAGTCATGAGAGTGAGATACCGCTCTTATAGACATCGAAGACGCCAAATCAAAACAAACAGAGTGAGCCATTGTTCAACTGTTCAATGTTCGGAAGAGGTAACTGCCGCCCCCATTGCAAATTATAACGGCGCATCAGCGTGGTCCACATGCACAATGGGATTGGACACCTTTCGATCTATAAACAAGCAAACATGGAGCGAGACGGGCATTTGAAGGGCAGCCTGGCATGCAGGATTAACCCGCTACAATGGTGAGAAGTGCGTCCATGTCACGAATGAATAAGTCCGAAGACTCGAAGGTCCGAAGGTAGATTATTCCAGGCTGAGAAGGGCGATCAGGACTGCGAGCTGTAGGATGGCCTCATTCGGTGTGACGAGGATACAAGGCATTGAGAGAACAAAATTTCGACTGCAGGGGACGTAGGAGAAAATCGAGCCTTGTTTCCGACGACGACGTCTGTAGCAGTGAGCGAGTTGGCCGACATGATGGGACGGAAATAAAGCTGAGCGGCAAATGCCGGTCATGTCTTGAAAAGGACGACCATCATCGACAACACGACCGATATCTGTTTACTTCACGGCTGAAGGCGTACGCCAATCGACCTCGTCCCAAGCTGGAGTTGGGCAACCATACTGATATCAACCAACGCCTATAACGATGGCGGGCTACGGATCCTTCTTAAGGCAGGCAATTCTTCGACTCGTAATTCCCACTGGCGGGCACATCGGTTGGAACACCAGCTCTGACCTTGTGCCCATTTCCAGCATTTGCTCCATACTGCTTCCCCTAATGACGCGGCTATATCTCATCATCTTAACGAAGCCCGCCGTTAACTTAAGCAAATTCGGAAAGAGCATCGAGAAAGATCTCTATTACTTGGACCAACGCGAAAACAGTTCACATCGTACCCATCCCCGCTGGTGTTACCAAGGATGGCGTGTCATACTTAATTTGCAGATTGGTTTCAAACATTCCCGATAAGCATTTTCATGAACACGGTTTTTCTTTAATGAACTGGTAAGGTAGTCTGTTCAATCCATGTCTGTTTCCTAAACCTCATAATAGAGGAAGTAATGATGGTGTTTATGGTGCCCTTCGAATGTGCGTCTCGCTCCTTGTTTGCTTGTTAGGTGAGGATCGAAAACTTGACCATTGTGGACACCATTATGATTTCAAATAGCGATCGTTACCTGTTTGAACGTTTAACAGCAAACAATGGATCGCTCTGTTTGTTTCGATTTGGCGTCTTCAACGTCTATAAGAGGGAGCGCACACTTCCGTGACCGTCATCCTCTTTGTTTCTGCCAGTCGACTCCAACTATCCTGTATGTCTTGTTTATGTTCATCTTATTTTCGACTGATAGGATTCCAACAGAACTCAGCTATCATGTCTTCGACTCGGAGCTCGAGTAGCGATAATCAGCTCTTTAGCAGGCCACCCGCGCCGGCGCCATCCAGCATCGTCGCAAGTGGAAATTCGACGCCCTTCATTCAACAACCCTTGTCACTTCCGACATGTCTCCCCTCAAACATTCAAGGCCCTATCATAACCATTCAACATCTCCTTCATACCAATCACCCGCCTTCCCCGCAGGACTCTGTTGTGATCTCGGAGGTTATCCGTCTCATAGACGACCAGGTTGCACGATTGGACACCGCGATGGCTCTTCCTTCGACTGCTCTACCCCATATTTCCACGAGACCCTTTCGCGTGCCATGGCACCAGTCTGCATCCCGCGACGAGCAAAAGACACAGCGCGCGGACGTGCGGCGCCTTCGAGCGCAGATCCAATCGCTCAATTCGACTGTACGTCGATTACCGCCAGAGATCTGGCAGGAGGTCTTCCTCTTCGTCCGGAATCATGAAGCGGAAGTGGATGTCTTTAGTCTGCTCGATCCCGTCTACATGGTTGGCCAGGTGTGCCAACTGTGGCGCCGCCTATCGCAGTCCTGCCCTCGCCTGTGGTCTCGGTTCCTCGTTTCCTCGACCAAGTTACTGAAGTTGTCGTGGTGTGTGTCCCGCCTTCGCATGGTGCTGGAGCGTACAGGCAGTGTTCCCCTCGACTTCACATTCTCATACCGACGGGGCGGAAGATATAGCGACACGCGGGAGGCGCCCGTGGAACTGCTTACCCTGTTGATGCAATATTCGTCCCAGTGGCGATCCGCCGAGTTCAGAGCCATAACGTTTGCGGAGGCACTCCTCCTTGAGAATGTTCGCGGACGAGTTCCGGAGATACGTTCAGTGCAGCTAAGCCTAGACCGGGAGGAATTTGAACCTGAGCAGACAGATATGATATCGGCGTTCGAGATCGCGCCGAAGCTCTCGCAAGTGGTGTTGGGCACTCTCCCACTTGGACATGTGTTACTTGACTCGGGTGCCAAACAGCTGCTACAGTATCTGAGGCTCGAGCATCACGAACGTTCCGATCTGGTGTACGCACACGGCACCCCCTCGTTGTCTGCAATTCTTCACGACTATCCCAATCTCACGGCCGTTCGTATCTCCTTCGAGGCCGTTCGGGAATCCCGTGTCCTTGCACGGCCAACACCCCCTCCGCCGAGCGCGCCTCGCTCTGTCTACCCCAAGCTCACATCCCTCGCTGTCTCGGAGGTTGAGTGCCTCAACCACATCTCGCTGCCCAACCTCGTCGATTTGCACGCGGGCTTACACGCCAGGGAGTACATCCCCGGACTGCTTCCCTGTACCATCGCCCTCCTCCAGCACTCGCGCTGCAGCCTTTCGTCTCTGCGTCTCCACTATCCGGAATGGGACGCGGCGTCGTTGGGTGCGCTGCTGGAGCTCGTTCCGAACCTGGAGGCACTGTCGATCTTGTTTGGGGGCAGAGGCGTTGATGACATGCTGCACATCTTGATGCAGTATCTGGGAGAGCAAGACGGCGGTGGTGGCAGGCTGAGATATGTCCCTCGCCTGAAGACGCTGTTCATCCCGGTTGTTTCAGAGAAACCGCCCACTGCCCAGGTGGACCTTCATCGATCCGGCTTTTTTGGATATGGTCTCCATGCGCGCCGCGCGGCGCGGTGGATTGGAGGTTGTTCGCCTGCGCGGCAATTGTGACGTTATGGGGATGTTCCCGAATCCCGCGTTTGATTGGGAGCAATGGGAGTATATGCATGAAAGCGGTTTGCTTGATGTGTCTCAGCTGTGAGTTATTTAGACTGATCGTTATGTACTTGTGTGGCGTTTTGTTTTTGTTTAGAGAGAGTAATTTATCTTTTCAAGGTGGACCTTGAAGTATCAGATGAGCGCGTATATCTGGTGAATATGTAGTAAAGCACTCTATGTGCCCTCTCTATCCGACGTGGCAATTCGCCCCGAGGCTCGACTCGGAGAAGTTGTCCGTCGAGCATGACTCTGACATCCTTTTCGGGATGCTACACGTCGTTCGAGCACGAGCCAAGGACTGACTAGAGTGACTCGGAAGTTCTGGAATTGCGTGTGATTATTCAAGACTGCCAGTACTCGTTTCATTCTTTACTGAACTACTGTACATGAACTTCTCCAAAATTCCACATGAGCGCAGAGAGGAATGATATCACCACGAAAAAGTACATTACACTAAGCACCGAATCGTGGAAGCATCGAACATGTATGTAGGAACGTAGGAAAGTCCTAGAGTACAGCACCTTCAAGCCAATCCCAGCCAGAAAGACTAATATCCAATCCTTCACGGCGCATCTTGCTCAAAGCAAGGATAACGGTACCGGTAAAATTGGGAAATACCACTCCTATTGAAGGCCGAACTCCAAACAGGAAGCACGCCGTCCGGAAAGCTCCATTCCCTTCATACCTGCGCGATTGAAGCATTCCGACCAAGTTTGCGCCTACACAGGGCCAGCTCTGGTCCTCCCAAACAATCCGGGAAAAGACACCAACACTTTCGAGATTCGGGACAAGCCGATGCTGCGCTCGTCCATCCGCCATCTCCGACAAGACCTCTATCAAGTGCAACAGCACACCATCAATGCGTGAGACTGGCGTTGCCTTGGAATGAATTACAAGCACCAGATCCTTCAAACATGGGACTAGCTCGAGGATATCTGCGAGGCGAGCCCCCAATAATGATGAATCTCGTAAAATGAGGGTTGTAATAGAACACTTGGAGGCGTGTATGAAAGGTGCGAGGAAAGGAAGGGATGATACGGCGCCTCTGTCCGCGACTTCAAGGAACACGAGGGCAGGAAGAGACACTGAGGCAAGTAGGCCAGGATCCTTGATGGCGAGGTGCATAAGAGATGTATTCGCAATACGTAGTATGACCGGTCTTGTTTCAACATCGAAATCTGTGGTCTCAACGGAGCTGTCAAGGTGAACAAGATTGGGACAATGTCGGATAACAAAGAGAGGATCGACAGGATCGGGAAAGTCCGCATATGATCGCCAAGTGAACGACCTGAGCTGTGGGTATGGGAGCTCAAGGTGGGCGGTTTCGACTGTGGCGTGTGTCAGTTTTGGGGCATCCTCAAATGCACGAATAATGGCGGGGCTGCGATCATTATTAAACGCTATCCCTCCACCTGCGTACAACACCCGGGTCCGCGGCAACCGCCGTCCGAGGGTTCGAGTCCGACCCGGGTGCTGTACGCAGGTGGAGGGATAGCGTTTAATCGATCATCGTCCACGACTTCTTCCCCGACAAAGGTCAGCCGCTTGAGCTCTGGCACCTTCCCACGCACACCTAGCAAATGCACGCCAAGATCGACCGAGAGCGTGAACGACGCGCATGCCCAGCGCTCAGAGTGTACCATCAAAACGTCCAATACGTCCTGTATCCTGCTTCGATCGACAAGGCAACTGCGGTTCGTGAACTCGATGTGGAAGTCTAACGAGCAAGATCCGCTATAGCGCAGGGCAGTTTGGAGAAGAGCAACAGGATTTCTGGGCCGAGGATCTCCAGCCCTCATATGAGCGTACGTGATCTCAAAGGTTGTCCAAAGATGAGGGCATCGCGAGGCGGCGCGCCAGCTACGACAGACGCGGCTGACGAGCCAAGCACCTTGAAACGGATCGAGAACCGCAAAGCCTTCGCCATCGCGAGCAAGCTTCAAAAATATTTCCTGTAGAACCTCCTTCGGAAACCTTCGCATAGTAGACAGTGCACCCCGAAACTGGCCCAAACGTTCCTGCAACACGGTACGGTCCTTCTCCAATTGTTCGGTCTTTCTGCGATCCTGGGATGCTGGTATCATACAGGCGAGTTCATCATCGAGACGTGTGATGTGGGAAGAGAGGAAACCACGGTGTTCATTCAAAATGAGGAGGTCAGCATCGGATGGGGGTTCGTTGGAGGCGAGCAAGTCTTCTATAGGAGCGGAAAGCGTAGGCAGAGCGATTGGACTGTCTTGGAGCGCCTCGGGACGCGTATCCTTTGCGCAGGACGACTGGCGTTCCGCCTGGGCAGCGGCAAAGTCAAGAAATCATCCCTGCGAACCAGGAGAAGATTCTCTTACCATGAGTCTTGGTACGATGAAGGAGCAAATACGCGACACAGGGTGGAAGGTCGAAGAGGAAAGACAACAGCATTCACGTGAGACCTGTAAACAGGTGTAAACGTGGCAAGCTGAAGTAGGGTCCCCTCAAGGACAGGTGAACTAGTAAGTACTCTATTGAAGGTACAAAGTGTCTTGGAAGCCGGTATGTGCAATGCAAGTATACGATAACCAGACAAAAAAATAAAGAGAGCTACTGATGTGTAGTAAACAAAATAAATCACTTTACAACTATACATACACACCCTACTTAGTAGCAGACCTTCGTATCAACGCGCCATCACAGTCGCGACAATCAATCCCTTCTCACACATATCCATCCACCGCTTCAAGTCATCAGAGCACAGAGGAGGGAACGCCTCACCACGCTCAAAGTCCCCGTCCAGCTCCACAACCTCCAGCGCACCATGCTCCTCACGCATAGCGACCATATCCAGAAAGCCGTTGTCAGTGAACGTCCACCTCGGAAGCCGCGCCATAAAGAACAGGGAGATCTCCAGCATCTCCAGCCGAGGCACATACTTCGGACTCAAACCGTCCGCGTTACTTTTCTCTCCCAACAAGTGCATCAACACGGACATCATGTCTCCGGTCCCAGGCATCCCCCCAGACGAGATCGACAGCATCTCCAAATCCGGGACGAGGCCCAACAGCATGCCCATCCATTCCGCGAAGCGCAAATAAAGAGAGGAAAGACGACAGCGCGAGTGCTGCAGGAGGCTGACAACGCAGGGCAATATACCCTGGACGACACCAAAAACATCAATACCGACGTCCAAATCGGTGAGATTGGGTAGTGCGATGACACTGATGCTCTCACCCTCGACGACTGAAAGCGAGGTGAGATTGGTGTATACGGATCGAGGAGTACTAGACGGAGGAGGTGCGGCCCAGACAACATCAAGGAACGGACTGCGATAGAGAGTGATCTCGGTCAGCTTGGGAGATGCGCGGATGATATTTGATAAGGAATAGATCGGATATTCCTCACTGAAAGCGCCATGCTTGACTTGCAGATACTGGAGGTTCTGCTTGTCCAACAGCACCTGGTCAAGCGAGAGACCGCCCAAGTCCACGTGTGAGAGCTCTGGCGCAACCTCAAACGCCGACACTATGTCGGTGCGCTCATCTTCCTCCCAGTGCACGTCGAGTCTCACGGTCCGCAGCTGAGTGATTCGCCCACGGACATTCCCTAGGATGAGCACCTCCGCAAGAGTCATGTCCATAAACTCGGCGTGTCGCCACCTCGACGAGTGCTCCATCAAGAGGTAAAGAAGCGGGACCTCCCGATCTTCATGGCGTAGTGAGCGGCTGCATCTGCTTTGCACGAGCGCTCCAGCACCGTTCGGAGGGGGGACACGCCGTACGACAAGTGTGTTCCGTCCACGTAAAACCGAGACCATAGCCATGGATAGTGACGAGATATATGGCGCCACTTTTGGCACACCCGGCCGATTATATAGATGGGATCCCACCGATTGAAAACAGAGGGTGCGTAGCGGGACTAGGAATAGGGCCAAAGCATAGCATGGCGCTATGTATAATAAATAGGAGAACACCGGAGTCACTCGGCGCTCTGTTCAAACTTCCAGTGAAAAGCGAGCGTTGTAAGCAAATACTTGCAAGGTTGGATGAAAGTCCGTACCTCCTCCGGTCCAATTTTCACTTCCCGCACGAGGACCTCTCCGTCCCAAAACGCTCACAACAATATCCTTTACAACCTCCTCAGTACCAGAGTACCTTCACCTCGCGAAGCCTCGGCATTCGAAGCAGGACAAGGAGGCCTTCAGAAGCGCCACATACAGCGAGATAATGTGCAGTAGTTCAAGCAACGGAAACTCGTTCATCCTCCGAGCCCGATCCAGGCTTGCCAATCACTCTTCGACTGCACAACTCCGGAAGAAGCATATGTAGCGACGCGCGATATGCTCTTATATCGCCTGGCAATCCCAATGCTAACCCATCCAGCGACAACTCGCGTGTTATCAGCATCTCCAACCTTGACATTGAGCCGAAAACAGCGCTGAGGCTACGCGCTTTCACGAAGCCCTTCCCCAGGAAGAGCGTTGTCAAATTCGACACGTCATCCTGCAACGAAAGGGAGGACGGCGTTCATACGCAAGTGCACAATGCGATGTAGCACATCGGGCACCGTCTATGGCTTGACAAACCATCGCACAGAGAGCGGGTGTTCTTGTGTGCGCGTAAGGTGAAGTTTGAGTGCGCGATGGCATCGAGAATGGGAGAAATTGAGATCTAGTGTCGCCCGAAGGGATGGTGTCGATAGTGCGAGCATACGCCATCATCGTGTGAAGATGATATGACAAGGCGCGCCGTATATTACTTAGGCCAAACGGTGTGCAACAGCAGTAGGCGAAAACTTCGCGCAGAATGTCATCTGGGAGACGACTGCTGGCATCAACGGACGAGACAGTGGGATCCATCTGGGGCTGGTGAATAAGACGAGAGGCGAGCGAGCTTAAATACTCACTGCCGAGGGGACAGTCATTTGCCCCTTCTCAAAGATGAAAGTGGTCCTTGTTTCAGCAAGTATCATCAACGAACTATGAGAACATTGAGAAGAACAGGCTTCCGTTCGAGTTTCAATTACCGAAATCTACCAAAGGAGAAAGAGCGAAGTTAAGCACCGACTTTTGCCACTCCATCCAGCAGCACTCACGTTGGCGGTAGATAACGGAATCCTTGATTCCGGTTAATAAATGACCTCGGTTTCAAGTACCGCGAAAACAGGCAGTCGATAAAGGTGCATCCATCTCGCTGTCGAGTAAGATAAGGCTTCCATCAAAATGAAATCAAAACCACATTTCGAGAAAGAGTTTCGAACAATGCTGGTGACTTCCGCTGCGTTTGAGTAAGTGCAAGAGCTATACAGAACAAGAACGTACTCAATCTCTCCGAAGCCGTCAACCATTCGCGCCTTCCCGGCACGCGTCATTGCAAGAATACGCCGGAGAGCGGGATCCAAGTCTTTGCTCCCAAACTCCAATCCACAAAGAGGTGAATTCGCCAGTATTCTCGTCACTTGACGCGCATGCCGCTATGTTATAGTTTCCGTAGACTAGGAGATGCGGTAGTTTTCGACTATAGGGGTGTCAGCAAAGCATACAGCGAGAACACGCGACACGCACTGGTACTGTGGTAGCTATTTTTGTGCGACACGCCGTCGTCAAGCGTGACTGGCCGGTATTTCTCCACCCTACGCGCCCGTTTATGAGCCGATTCAAGCAGCGCGCGCAGACGCGTACCAAGGCAGATCATACTGCTGGCCTGAGGCATTGGTTTCCCTTGGCCGATGCCGGCGTTGGGTCAACGTCCATCATGTCGTCTTCATTCTGAGGGGCCATGGCGACGTCCGGTAGATTGCAGATTGCGGCTGCTGGCTGATGCGCTGCTCGCTGTCGTAGACGGTGACAAAGGTGAAGATGGTGGTTCGTGGGTGGAATATAACGCCGAAATTACGAGAAAAAATCAGCGGACTTCCAGTTTTTCGGCATGGTGTACAAAGTGCTTTCGGATCGCGTCGTTCGAGAGCCAGCAAGAGATGAGAAAAGCAAAACCGGCCTACACAGCCACAGACAAAGCTAGTAGTCAGACTGCTTACGACCGCGTTTGACGTAAGCCTTGTTCAAGCGCACGCATTGTCGTTTAGCTTATCTTCTTGTGAGACTATATCCTCTAAACATCCTTGTTCACCGGCCGCACCTCTATGAAGGACGTCAGTGTCCTCTTCCTAATGACCTTTCTCTCATCATAGCTCAGCATCTTCTCCTCCCCGCCGTTGTCTCCAGATAGGCTACGAACTTGAATTCTTTGGCGTGATTTTCTGATTCCCCATAGCTAATAAGCACCTGTCGGATCTTCTCTGCTGTGAGGCGTGTGTGTAATTTCGCGACCCAAGACCTCGCTGAACGTTTTCGTGACTGTAAGTTGCTTCGTTTATAGACGAACCTCATCATAGGAAAGTAACTCTGGTCCAACGATTATTCTATCCGTGTTCAACGCGTCAAATGCGATCTCGGTGATATCGTCCGCCGATATGAAGTCTAGCCACTCTCGATGGCGGAATCGACAGTGATAGGCCGGGGTCGCAGGATCATACCAGTTGAAAAAGGGCACACTCTGCTGTCGACTTTGACAAGCGTCAAGCCTCCTCGAAGGGTCCTACCGTTTTCGGTAGCATGCTGACCCTAGTGATTATCTCGAGTAAGAATAGAACGGCCTCAGCGCTTCGGACCAAGCTGTGACTAACAGGTGACTAAGTATCTCGACTTTAGAATTGAACGGCCTCAAAACCGTACTCCACGAAGGGTCCTACCGTTTTCGGTAGCATGCTGACCCTAGAGATTATCTCGAGTAAGCATAGAACGGCCTCATAGGCGCGCTGTGACCAGGCTGTGATTAACAGGTGACTAAGTTACAGTATCTCGACTTATCCGTACCCGCGCGAGTTAAGAATTGATCGGCCTCCACGCTGGCCGCTGTGGCATTCCGGATTTTACTCTCCCATCGCCTTCATCAGTCGCGTAGATATATATAATGACTCGCGTTCAGCTGCACCTACCCATACCACCCTCGCACCACAATGCGCGCCGTACACTATCCCACACAGTACCACTACGCGATGCAACCGCCCACCCCGGCGGCACAGTTCCTCGATCTGCCATCATTATCACCCGTCGCGGGGTCATATGGGGCATCACACATTCCCCTGCCCGCGATGTCATGCAAGTCCCATCCCGTGCTCGCGCCCACCCCGCACGGCAGCTTCACATTCAACCTCACGCTCCCCGTCGAGAATCTCTACGACCCGCGGAGCCGCTTCCCCACGCAGGAGCTCCCCAAGCCCGCGACCTACCCCGCGCTGCCCAAATTGATCATCACCTTGATCGACATGCCAAAGTGGCAGATCCACGTCGTCCCGAGCACGACGGCGTATATTACCGTCCACGACGTGCTCTTCGCGCTCTACACCCAGCTGCGCATCCCAGTGAGCGACGGCGAGTGCGCCCGGGCGTTCGCCGACCACCTAGGCGCGGACCGCGGGAGCGTGCGCGACGCGTTCTACAGGCGTCTCGAGGCGATGCCCGAGCCGTATAGACTGGCGGAGCAGAAGAAGGGTATCAAGCGCGCCGACTTTCTCGGCTCGAAGATCCACTTTGCGGGGCTCAGCCCCAAGAGCCCCCGGAGTCCCGACGAGTGGGTGCTGCTCGTCTCATAATCATAATGCGACCACCAAGCTTCATCATCCCATTCGCATTTCTATACATCCTCCTCCCTCTTGCTGTCGCGCTATGCATTCGATACCCCCTTGCACCCACTGCATACCCACTCAGAACACTGTATCCTTGTAAAATCATCATCAACACTTGTTATCTGTTAGCTGTAGTCTCATTCTTCCTTACCTACTTATTTCAACCTTTGTATGACCTGAAATGACGAAATACACATACATAAAGCCTAGCATCGTTTGACCTTGAGTCCCGAGGTGGGCGACACGAGCAACGCAGCTGTTTATATAGTCCAGGAGAACAATGGGCATGAGTCAGTCCATGTGAGCTTACATGTAAGCTGATTAGCTAGATGAGTAGCCTAGAACGGGCGGTGTCCGAAGGAGAAGGAATGAAATACTGCAAATACATATCCGATGAGCGGTGGCACGAAATAATTTACGACAGCGATAATGAAGCAATGCGACAAGAAAGAATGGAAAGTATCTAGAGATGGCGCACCATGTTCCCCGATCTCGTGAGTGAGCCCATAACATACTCGGCAAATAACTCCAGCCACTCATGAGTCACTGCAAGCGACGTTTGAGCTCCTCCTTAACCTCTTGGGTAACATCCTCCCAGCCATCTGCAGGAAGAAATTCGTTCTCGCGAACGATATCAAAACGATCTCCCGGACAATCACCTTCGTGAAATATCCTGCTCGAGTCCCCGGAAAAGCAAATACTCTCCCTGACAGCATCTGCCAATGTCATACCGAATTCCGTCGTGAACGGCGGTTCTACTGCCAAGTTCCCAGAACACAATCTGTCTGAGCGGACATAGAGACGCTGGGTCAGATTGCGAAGGACCCATGGATTGCAAGTGAGCGCAAGCTCGTCGCGCGTCGAGTACATCAAAGAAGAAGGGGGGTGCAACCAGTCTTTGAAAAGTTCGTCAAGCTGCGGATCCGTAAAGCGCTTCGTCTCCTCCTCCTCATAAAGCGGCTTATCCTCGGCAAGTCTATACAACATCGTGTATATCTCAAGCTTTCCCACTTTATCATCAACCATGCCCTCAAAGTCCCAGCCCCCTGAATCGGAGTCGTCAAAATCATTTTCGTTGAGGAAGTCCTCCAAGGCGTCTTTCCTCATCCTGGCATAATGGCGTTTGAGAACAACCATGTCACGAGGCCGTATAGCACTCGGTGTTTCCTCTAACCAGTCACCGAGGATGATGAGTCGATCCCCTGCCCAAGAACCGCATTCTTTGCGAGCAAACGGTGCCCATAGGGCTTTAAGACGACGCAAGCCGACTATCAAACAGTATTGCGATGCCATGCAGAATGCAAGGACATCATAGTATTTGAATAAATGCCCCAATATTTGCGCATGGATTTCTGGGGGCAGATTCGTCCTACAAAGCGTAGTCAGTAAAAACTGCTGCAAGGAGAAGATAACTCACGCGACGTTTGCGTTGGACTCTCGTAGTGTGAGCGAGCACGGAGTCTGCTGAAATTTTCTTTCGAGGGGATCTTCAGGGAAGGGTACGGTTGGAGCTGCGAGCAGCCTAACCAAGTCGCGTTGGAATATGTCGGAATGTAGCTCGTCCATTGAGGCATCGGCGTACACCTCTTCCGAGTAGATGCATTTGTCGATGTTGAAGAGCCGGAAGTACTGGCCCATTTCATAAAGGAGAACTAGTAGTACCACTTTGAGTAGGACGCGTCGAGACACGTCAATGCCCGCTCAGGAGGCCAAATTGACAGCGGCGCCGATGGCAGGCAAGATGAACGGCAGCGTTGGAAATTTTAGTGTAGTTCAGTTGACCGCTGGTGAGCGCTGAAGACAGCAAGACTAAAAGGAGCGAGTCCAAAGTTTAGTTCGAATTCGGCACCGAGCACAGCCACGAAGAAGAGGTCACGCGGCCTCACGCGGCACGAAGTATTTTTTCCTTTCCTCCTTGACAAGAGCTTCGAATAGCTTCGAATGCATGAGCGCTCAGCCTCCGTGCATGTAATTGAACAGCCTGGTTTTACTATTTCTTCTCCCTATGAGTGGCCCGGATACTTCAGGCCGCTGCTAGCCTTGCCACCTGTCCGGAAGCCACAAAATGGAATCCTTACAACGCAACTACTGCTTCTGACATTCTCCTCCTCCTCCTATTCAGCCCTCTTCATTTTCCCAAGGCCGGATGGTAGTACTCGTGTTTGCACTGTCATTCGAACAACGTCCCCACAAATGGAAACACGCTTTGCCCTCTAGCCGTTCGAAGTACTACTTGTTTGGTGGCCAGTTCCGCCGGGTCTTATTCTCTGGGCACCTGCCTGTCATTTCTCGCGTAGCGACATACATCATCTATTCATGGGACAGGAAACGAGGTCTGTACTTTCCCCGATTAGCACTCGCCATGTCTCAGAATGAAATCTACAGAATGATTCATCTCTTCGTGTCATCTTCATCGCCAGTCAGCGGGTGCGGGGACCGTACCCTTAATCGACGAGAGGCGTTTCGCAGTACGAAAGTTACCGATAGAACTGGTCTTTGCGGTCGTAGATTCTCCATCGCGCGGATCTATTATGCTAGCATAATTGCGCCACACTTTTAGTTACCGGCACACATGCAGTGAAGGACAGACTTCTTCTATCAATTCACCAAGGACGACCCTCCATAAAAACTGTCGGCAGCCGAGCGCGTTTCTGTGGTGTGTGGACAGACAGGCCCAAAAAGTCGAACAAAGAAAATGTCACGTCGCTTTTGTTTGTTGCTCTTTGTATCAACAATAAATTCACTTTGCCTGGTCGTACTGCTCTCTCCCAATAACCACCACCGACACGCCTATCCATTATAGTGAGTTGACTGTGTTGTCTCATTCACCCGCCAAATGATTAACGCAGTATCTCTCAAGCTCACTTCTTAATCTGTGCATTAGGAACACAATGAATTCTTTATTACCGTCGTCCTCCTCGTTCAACGACAACGACAACAGCCTTGCGCTTTTCGCACCTCACGGAATTTTTCCCGCGTCGTATTCCCTGGGCGCTCAGAGGTGCCATATTCACACCCTGCCTACGGAGCTCCTACTATGGGTGTTCAGCCTTCTTCCCCCCGGCGACGTCTTCGACCCTTCCGCTGCCCAATGGGTTGTTGGTCGCGTTTGTCGAACGTGGTCTCAAGCCGCTGCGTCGTGCTATGACCTCTGGAGGTGCATCACGGTCACGGTCTTCTCCGCGGTTTGGTGTCCCCATTCTGTCGGCCTTTTACGCGAAGTTGTATCCCGCTCTGGAGAGCGCCCTTTGCACATCACGTTCGATATGAGTGGTATCGACATGACCAGCGAAGAGTTCGGGCACGAGATCTACAATCAGGACGGACAGCTCATACTACCGTTCTTCGAAACCAGGTCCCTGCAGCTCTTGGCGGTGCTTATGGACGTCTCACCGCGCTGGGTCTCTGCAGACTTTCGCGGGCTCGTACCGAGCTGCGTGAGGGCCCTCGATGCGATCACGGAGAAGTTACCTCACCTTGAGGCTCTTACTATGAACCATTGCGATCATAGCGTGCAAGTGGACATTCAGGCGTTTTCCGATGCTCCACGCCTACGCACCGCTTTCATCGACTATGCCCCCATGCAGATGATGGACACCCGCTCGTTGGTGTCTCTCGTCAGCCCGTCGGGTTGCTTCTCCATAGAGATGCTTAGCGAGTGTCCGAAGCTGGAGAGTCTGACGGCTTACGGAATTACATCGTCTGCTGACGAGGGGAGGCGCAGGACATTGAAGACCATTACTCATATCAGTCTTGGACACAATGATGAGCTGGTGCACCTCGATCTCCCCAATCTGGTTGAGCTCGAGCTCGCGACAGCTGTATGCCCGGAGCTCACTGTGGCCAACTTTTTGGAACATTCCCGATGCCCTCTTCGGAAGCTGTCTCTTCTTCTTTGCCAATCTGACTGTCTCCAGTTGGTGGATATACTCCGCCTTACGCCAACCGTAGAGGAAATTGTCATCGAGTTTGATAACTTCTTCTGCTACTTTGAGGCGGACAGCGATTCCGACGATGATGATGATGACAACGAGTACGTCGAGGATGAAGCAGGGAGGCGACGCGAAAGCGGGCTTCGCGTTGGCTTGGAATCGTTGATGGACTTCATTGGCATCATGAAAACTTCCAAGTTCCTCCCTAATCCTCTCCTTTCATTACCCTGCCTCAGACGGTTCTCCCTGTCTTTCGAATCTTTGGAACCGGATGAGGCGCAGCTCCTGAACACCGCCTTTTGCAAACAAAGTATCGTACAGGCTTTTCAGCTCGGAGGCATTGCTCTCACTTTGAAGGTTGTTGTTGACACATGTAATTAAATCAGTACTTGCACTATGTAGTATACCCATTTATCTCGTATTTCATCGATACCCATTTCATCTGTACCCTCGGCTAGTTATCCAATAAATATCATCTACTCCCACTTGACTCCATTCTAGCATCATTCGACAAAATTCCTTCGACTTCAGGCCCAGCGGTTGAACTATTGGAGAGTCGCTCGAAATTCTCTCAAGGCTAACGAGGAGTACTTACCGGGATCCGGGGATATCGCGCGTCGTGAACCAGGAGTTTCGAACGTGTGGCGCAATATACCTCATCACACTGATAGAAACGTGTCCAGTAAGTATCATAGAATAGCCGAGACGCAGATGAAGGACACTCAGATGGTCGAAGCAGACCGCTGCGCTCCACAACGAGTGGCGGACGATCTCCCAAGTGTATCACAATGACCTATCGGGAATCTTAGCGACGTCGGCAGAAGATGAGCGACCCTCGAAGTAGGTGTGAATTGATTATTGGCAGCAACTTGAAGCGCGCAGTAGGCGTGACAAACTATGCCGCAGAACAGTCTACGGTTAGAACAGTGCACAGCGATGCCTTCTAGAGACAGGTGAAACGAGACAGCTACACCCAGCAAATGCTGGAAACGGCCATACAGAGTTGTCGAAAAGCAATGAAGTCACAAACGAAGCGCCGCCAGTGGGAATTATGAGTCAAAAGACCGCCTAGGTTTCGGGGAGGCGGTAGAATAGCAGGCGATTCGGATTTGTAGCTCTGTCGCAGTCATACCGACAAATCCTGAGTATGGGTCGTTAGACTAGTGGGAGTAAACCTCAAGGAGCGCACCTCAGGTAATGCCGCCGTCTCGAGAGCCCGACTCTGTATCTAAACTAATATCTTGCGGTACATTCTCGAATTTGACTCCATGGCGTGACCTGATGGCGGTGGCTGCAGCGTGCGCTCTTGGCCAGTGGGGCGTCCTTTTATTATCATAAAGACGAGCCTGAGACGAGCAATCAGAACGCGTGTTGCCGATGATTCTGAAGGTGGTGATCGGCAAAACATGACTGATAATGAGTGAAGTAGCTAAATGTAGGTTACGCAGAATAAAAGGCACGTAGAGCATCCAATGCAGAAAATAACCCAGAAGACAGCTTCATAGCACAAGCCGCCTACGCCTCCTTTCGGGGGGCCATCGCCCACTGCTGAAAGGTTAGAACGAGAATCACGAAAAAAGTTGAAGCGTTGACTTACAGGAATCCCCGCTTTCACCTGGTAACATCTCCCAAATTACCGATACTCCTATTCCATCGGCCACGACAACTTGACGCACACAACCCCCTCCGCCTCAACCGTATCTCATCCATATTCGTCAAACTCGGAAAACTGTCCGCACGCTGCGCGTCACGGAGAGAACACGCTGCAACCCATCCTTCCTCAGTCTTCCAGACACCAAATCCAAAAGCTCCCGGCCTATAAAAGTCCTTAGTCGAAATGCTCAAAGGCTTCAACCCCGAGATATGCCTAAACCTAACCTCAAAAACATCCTCGCCTTCCATGTATATCCAGCTCACCTGGCCGTCTTTGAGAACTCTATTGGCGTCTGTGCGTTCACCATACGAGAGATTCAACTTCTCGAGAACCTGCGCGAGTGTAAAAAGCTAGCAGATGGACGCATAGTCCAAAGCTCCTTGTTGAGAGAAATAATAGAAAGACAACAATGAGAGCGTCGTATGAGGTCGACCGTACTGGGAAGCAAAGGGAGGTATACGTCGACATCACGGTCAACCTCCGCCCCGACGTGCAAGGCCGTGAGATTCGGCAGCGAGAGGAGATACAACGAATCCAACTCTGGCATGGTCATAGACGTCCGAAGACGGGGGTATATGTGCCGTGGAGCATCGTCCTCGAACGATGTGACTGACTTCAACGCAAGTGAGATCAGGAAACCTTCGAAGGGTGTCAAGTAACGGAAGGGAATCATAGCTGAAGAAGAGCGTGTGAGTCTTGATACCGTGCTGAGGCCATAGGCATAGGATAACGAGATTCGTCCGAATTTGTGCTTTGTCGCGGTCAGGTCGCGGTCAAATCCTGAGTATGGGTCGTTAGACTAGAGGGAGTAAACCCCAAGGAGCGCACCTCAGGTAATGCCGCCGTCTCGACAGCTCGACTCTGCTTCTAAACCAACATTCTGACTCCATTCTTTACGTCTGCCTATTGTTCTTATCTAGCCATGCGTACGTGTCGGCCTGACCTTGGCAGCAGCAACAGCGTTCGCCCTCGGCCAGTGGGGCGTCCTTTTATTTTCATAAACAAGGAATGAGAACGCGTGTTGCCGATGAAGACAAGATGAAGACGTGGTGGTCGGCAAACCATGACCGGCATATGCCGGACTGCTTTATTTCCTTCCATCATCCATGACAGCGACAAACCTCTAGGAGCTCACAGCCTGGATCGCTTTTATCAGCTAGTACAGGAGCCCCGCCTCCGAAAGCCCGTGGGGACGCTGTGGTTCCTTTCTGTGCAATATTTTGAGGATCGGACTAGCGCCAGGTTTCAGAGGATCATTGGATGAGTCACGCTACCGACGCGTTACACAGTTTTCCTTTGCATTTACCAGAATAATCATAGGCCCCCGTGGATACAATTTATCGTGCGTTGCCGTTTCAACCGCCCAATATCATACGTCCAGGTCTGCAGCTTTCTTACCTCCAGTCAAGTTTCATCCTTTTCGTGTGCTTACATCTCGCGCTGGAACCAAATGCCAGAAACTACTGCGTCGCGGCGGCTCTCGGGATTATACATTTACACGAGAATCAATACGATTTGAGTTCTTTAAACAAATGTTGTGCTTCACTAGTACTTGGGAGCTCCTTCCTATACCCTACTCCGACGAGGAGAGTCGTCCTGTTGTCGACTGGCCTTCGGGCCGTCGCTAAAATATAATCAGACACGTCGAGGCGCAGTACTTGGAACACAAGCTGACCTTTCAGAACTGCGCACTCAGAACGTTCAACGCAACGATACCAGGGTTTACTTCCCTGTGTTATCAGCTTCCTGCAGCACTCGCGCTGTCGCCTTACCTCTCTTCGTTTGTGCTTCACGGAATGGGACGACGACTCGATGGGTGTGCTGTTGGGCCTCGTCCCGGATCTGGAGGAGCTGTGGTTCTCGTCTGGGGAGCTGCCGGGGCTTGACGACATGATGGCCGCGTTGACGCGCTGCCTGGTAGAGAAAAGTGAGTCGAGGCTGAAATATGCGCCTCGGCTGAAGACGCTGTGCATCCGCTTGTCTGGTACGGCGTCGGGGCCTCCGAAGTGGACATTCGTTAACGGGGCGTTTTTGGATGCGGTTGTTATGCGTGAGGAGCGGTGCGCTCAAGGCTGTGATGCTGCGCGGGGACCGCAAGCGTGTTGGGTCGCTCCCTCATGTTGTCTCTCATGCTGATGATAGGAAGCGGTGGAAGAAGATGCGTAAGAGTGGTTTGCTTAATATGCGCTGCGTCCGACTGCTAGATTGAAGCTCTGTTATGGTGACGTACTGATATGGAGATCTGTTATCGGGGTGTGTATATGTATGTATGTATGTACAGTGGTAGTAAAGTAATTTATGTTGTTCACGTCTCAGTAGCAGAGCAGAGCCTTGAGGTGCAGCCGCCAACTTGTGGAGTGTTTCTCATTCCTTTCCTTGTCTGGTTTTCCTATACTTACATTATACTTACCGGATTATAGACTTCGTGGTTTCAGTAGAATACTGACTAGGTGACCTCGAATAGGCCTCTTCAGTGCACGGCTGTGTGGTGTCGAACGCCACAATCTGTCACGCTTACACGTCCCACGTGTCCGTGTCACAATCTAACAAGGCCAAATTCAAGGTTCGCCTTCTTTGTCGACTATCAAGGGCTCTATTCCGGACTGTGCTTGGTGACTGCGCGTATCAGGCTTCGAAATACATTCAATCCACTCATGGTAAGAAACCCTCTTACTGTCGCCAGCGACGATTCGCTTACCTTCCCATCTCCCAGTTGCACTGCGCGACGGGTACGCGTCCCGATGCACTTCAACACAGTCCAAACGCTCTTCCTACGGTCCCTGCTGCTTTAAAAAATACACTTTCATCTAACGACCCTCTATCCGCACGCGTCTCGACAACAAAATCGCCTCGCTGTCATCATTCTCGGATCTCGAAAAGACTATTACATTCCAACGACTGAAGGACGACCGCACCGTGTTGCAGGATCGTTCGCGGCAGGTTTTAGGCGCACTGTCTGCCATTCGAAGGTTTCCGAAGGAGGTTCTTCAGGAAATCTTTGTCAAGCTCATTCCCGACGCTGGCTTTGAGGTTCTCGATCCTGAGCAAGGTGCTTGGGCTGTCAGCCGTGTCTGCAGCGGCTGGCGCTCCGCGTCACGACACCCTCATCTCTGGACGACTTTCCGACTCATCACCTCCGAGAGATGCGCTTGTATCGGGGATGGCGGACCTGTTGCTCGTCTGGAAACCGCTCTGCGTTATAGTGGATCCTGCAAGTTGAATTTTCATGTCGAGTTCCAACACAATGATTGTGTGAGCAATATAAGCCGCGTACAGAACTTGTTGGACGTGTTGATGGCGCACTCGGAACGCTGGGCGCGCGTATCGTTGGTGCTTCCTAGCGAGCTAGGAATGCATTTGGTAGGCGTGCGAGGGAAGATGCCGGAGCTTAGGTGCTTGACATCTGTCGGGTGCGACCTGGAATACTTCTGGGAGCTTTGGGAGGGATGAGCTTCCTGTGATTCGTGCATTTGAGGTGGCCCCACAGCTGAGGCAAGTCTCAGTCGAAAACGCGCTCCTGTGCCTCAACTACCCGCTGTTGACATCCTTTACCTCAAAGTTCAACGCGGACTTCCCCCATCCTGTCTGTCCGCTCTTTGTCATCGGACACTGTATGGATCTTGTTCATATGGATGCTTATGTTGGATTCATGCATGATGGCGATCTTGAAATCAGGACTCGCATCTCGAATACATCCCTTACGCGCCTCACTATCAATGACCCCGCTCTGTTGGCCTCTCTGTCGCTTCCCGCGCTCTTATCCTTGGACATTGAAGACGCGAGCAACTTGTCATGTCTTCCTTTCATTCCTCCTTTCCTCGACGCATCGCAGTGTTCTCTTACCACGCTTTATTTTCGCAATTCGACGTTGTCTGGCGCTCCTCTCACAGACATCCTTTCACTCATCCCGTCTTTAACAGATCTGGGAATTGGGTTTCACACTGATTCGGAGGCCGTGGCCCACGAAGTCCCGCGCGTAGATCGTGTGCTTGTTCAATTGATGAAGAATCTGTCGGAGGTAGTCGATGCACAGCGACATCGACTTGTTCCCAAGCTCAAGAATATCGAATTTGTTTCAGCCATTTCTCGGGTGGAGTGGAGATTTGTGGGCCCGGACCTAGTCGATATGCTGCGTTCTCGGAAGAAAACTCTGCGGCGGGCGTGGTTCCGGTGTGTAGCTTCTCATGTGGCGGGATTTTCCAACTTTGGTGATGCTAGTGTTGCTGCTTTTCGTGAGATGAAAGATGGGGGATTAGATATTGCTATTTGTGATTTGGATGGAGGAGGATCTTTACTCTAGGAGTCTCTCACTCTGAATGTAGAATGTACTTGCTGTCATGGTACTAATGAATATGTCTTTATTTTCTGTTCTCGTTGCTGCATGTATGGTTCTGAGAAGGGATTTGTCTGACTTCGGCAATGGTTAACTGGCAGGTCCTGTACGCGGGCGGCGGGAAATGTCGCAGAAAACTTAACGGACATACTTACTAGTGTGCAAGAAAGCCGTGAATTCAAGCTGTTACGAAAGGTCTAGTGTCAAGTTTAAGCCGAGAATACTCAGATCTTTTATAGGTTAACAGAGCAAAGAAACCGGCCGGAATTTGCCGTATACACTTGCTCTCTCACACCATCTACCGACTTGACAAGCGAAAGCAAAACACCGGCGTAAATCCAACAGACGAAATCCTCAAGTCTCGCGAATTGTCGTCAAAGCGTTTGGTGTGGGGAGAGCAGGACGAATTTGGCAAGATTCAAGGACAGTTTCAAAAGCTGCATCTTCCAGTTCGTCTACCTCTGGACGTCTGCCACCTGTCCCGATGTCGCCAAAGTCGTCGTTATCAACTAAGGCTGGGAGTTCCACTAAGGCTTCTCGTGGACGTAGCAGCACGACGAGGACAACCCCCGGGAGGAGGCCAGGTCGCCATAGCACAAGCAAACCTACTAGGTGGCCTGCAGACGTCGGACCTTCACGTCGTGGCATACCGAGTTCACGGCTTGCACCCTTGTCGTCCCCAGAGCCCGTCGCGCGGTGGCCAGAGTCGGAGACGCCGGAGCCTGAGGACGATGCGATAATGCTGTTTGCAGATGAAGCGCAGGCGGTCAAGGCAATGCAAGTCTGCGTGATGGTTCCGCGGCTGAGCAAAGCAGAGAGAAACACATATTGGCCGCAGTCTTCCCTGTCTGGCCTGCACCGTTCTTCCTCGCCGTCTTTCGTACAACGTTCTTCCTCGTCGCTCCCCGTCTCGTACCCGCAGCGCAAGGCGAAGTTTGTAGATCTCCAGTCAAAGATGATGGAGTACGACTTGGATGAGAGGGTGGTGTATGCTGGTCCGTCTACGAGTAAAGCTGGGCCTGGGGCGAAACCTCCTGCTGTAATCATTGATAATGACGAGGAGGAGGAAGCGGAAGTGGTAAGCGTCCCGGGCTTTGTCCTGATGTTATGCTAATCTAGGTTTCCGTCTAGGTACTCTTGTTAGAGATGGAGTCGATCAATGACGAGAATGGAGAGTCTCATGCCGATGTCGATGAGGGTGATGTTGATGCAGAAGCCAATACGGATACGGATGGGGAAGAGCCCAATGCACGAGGTAGAGGTACCATCGTCTCGAGATACCCCACGCGCCCCGACGGAGAGGAAATCTACTGCCACCAGTGCCGGCTCAAGTCGCGGCTGGTGTATATGCATTGTCGCAGCTCCAAGTGTACACAGGGTCGGGGCAGGACACTCAAGGGCAGGATTTATTGCAAAAGGTGTATTGTTCGAGCTTTTGGCGTTTGGCTCGTCGACGTAGGCTAATTATACTGAGGAAGCGCAACCTGGGAAAGTCTGCGGAAAATTGTATCGCGGGAACCCCGGCTTCACATATTCCCCGGGAAGCACTGCCAGTGGCGCCCGCTTGCTTCCTTCTTCTCCTGGGCTGTCTTAACGCACGATTCTCAGGATCCCGCTCATCTCTCGCCCTCACTCCCCTCGCACCTTCCCCTCCCCTCGCTTTACCTGGCCGGCTAAACCCGTCCCAGAGATTTTACAACCTCTTCGCTCAAGCAGCCCAATAGCGTATTACTGCTTCTACCATGGCGTCTCCCCCCATCAACGTCGGCCTCATCGGCTACGGAGGTTCTGCCAAATGCTTCAACCTTCCTTTCATTCTGCCCAACCCGGACCTGCGGGTGTGCGCCTTTCTACAGCGCGCGGCGGCTCCCGACCCTGCGTCTTCGCCCCGCCCTCCCGTCGGCACACACTGCACTATCGACTTCCCGTCCGCGACGCACCACCGCACCGCCGAGGCCTTTTTCGGGGACGATGAAATTGAGCTGGTGGTTATCTGTACACATGAGCATGGGGAATTTGTGCGCCGTGCGCTAGAGAGCGGGAAGCATGTCGTGGTGGAGAAGGCGTTTGTGAACACGAGCAAGGAGGCGGATGGCCTGATTCAGCTGGCAAGGGAGAAGGGGAGAGTGTTGACGGTCTATCAGAATCGGAGATTCGACAGTGACTTCCTCACGTTGCAGCATATTGTGGAGAGCGGTGCGCTAGGTGAAATCAGGGACGCGCAGATGCATTTCGACTTCCGTATGCCGTCATGGGTCATGGGCTGGACGCAGAAAGAGTACGCGGCTGGTCAGGGGATGGCATTGGGGCTTGGTGAGAGTTTCCCCTCGTCTTGTGGCGACGGACATGCGCGACTAACTGTCACACTTGAGGCTCGCACACTGTTGACCAGGCCCTAGTTCTTTTCGGGCGCCCGGTGTCGGTGACAGGCTTTCTGAGGTCGAATCGTGGGGTGGATAGTGAGGTTGACGATACCTTTACCATCATTCTACAATACGGAGGCGAGCAGAAGAACCTTACGGTCACGGTCAAGACAGCAATCGTAACTCACATGAAGGATAACCTCAAGTTCTTCGTTAGGGGAACCGAGGGTACTTATCTCAAGGTGCTCAACCTGCTCCATTCCTCTTTCAATCAAGCTTGAACTTTTTGGTTTCACGTGCAGTTCGGAACAGACCCTCAAGAAGCCAAAGCCATAGCTGCCCCTTGCCAGCCTGCGTCGGATGCCGACTATGGACGCGAGGACGAGCGTATATGGGGGACACTATCGACAACGAAAGAATTCGACACCAAGAGTCAAGCCTTTGACGAGGAGAGCGGGCTGTACATTGGGAAGTATCCCAGCATGCTTGGCCGGTACAGGGGCTTGTACGAGAACGTTGTGGCTGCCATCCGGGGGACGGCTGAGCTCTATGTGAAGCCCGAGACGTCGAGGGACGGGTTGAGGATCTTGGAGCTGGCGAGAGAATCCCACGACACGGGGCGCATGGTGCCTTGGTCCTGAGGCTGAGAGGACTCGTTGCCTCCCTCTACCCAACCAGGCGATACTGGGGATGCAGGAATATGGAATAAAATTGAAATGCAGGAGGAAAGATGAGCGGGCTGACAGTAGTATGAAAAAATTGTATATTTAAGTTTTGGAAAATGTATGAACACAGACTTGTATAACTGGAGGCAGACTGGGTTAAGAGTTGGGCCAGAATGGTAAGTAAATAGTGGTCACCCGCCCATGAACAAGCATTGGCTGGGGTGCGGCTCCCGTTGTTCTACAGCTGACCGCCAACTGCCGGGGAAACCTCATCTCCATCGCCCCGGTCTCCCCTTTCGAAGGCGTCAAGCCGCTTCTAATCCTAGCTGCGTTGGCTCCATATGCCTCCATGGGAGGCGGCAGACCTCAAGACTATTTCTTCGCACTGTCAAGAATGCCTGGAACGGACCGTGTTCTTCAACTGCCACGACGGTCAAATACGCTGCATCGATCGCTCGCCAGTGGAAGCCTCTCGAAAACGTGCGTCTCAGAGTGGGTTGCATTGCGCACAGAGATCAGAGACTCTATGAATGATGTCGGTGCGTCCTTGAAGCTGTTGGCGGCGTATGTAGTGCCCGGCTCTTTGAGAGTACGCGTGAAGTGCATGAAGGTCGCCGTATGTCGGCTGTCACTCACGCCGCCGCTGCTAGCACTGGGTTGAAGGCTAATGCTATCTAGTACCAAGTACTATACATGGTGATCAACGCACGTCAGGTCAAACAGCTAGTTCAGGTATAAGTAGATTCAAGAAATTGGGTGCTGCCTATGTAGTGTACAAGTTGGACGAGTATGATCATATAAATACATAAAATGAGAGTTACTGTGGCTTAACAGGGATCACGTTCCAACATACCCAATCCTCAGGAAGCGTAATACCAAAGTAAGGCTTTCCCTTAAAAGTACAGCTCGCCGTGAACCCGTTCCGCTTCTGCCTCGTCCCAAAGTCTGCTTCAACCTTGGGAGTGTAAAACGTCCACTTGAAAGCTGAAGCAACCGCCGTCTTATCGTAAAAGTCGATTATTAGCTCTTCGAGGTCAGGAACTAGAGTGAACGCCTTCGCTTCCTTATCCACATCTGCTAAAGCAGATGTCAACGACGACAAGGCCCCATCGACGTTCCCGTTAAACTCGTCATTAAGCCGTAGATACCCGAAGTGGATCCGGAGTATTTTGAGAAGGGGTAGCAGTTTCAATATGTCCACGAGGCTGCCTACCGCGAAATCGCAGTTCAGAAGCGCGAGCTTCGTCAACGGAGGGTGGGAGAACCGGACGAGGTCGAAGATGGATTGAAGGTAGGGTGCGGCGGATCCCACAACCACATCAGGAAAAACCCAAACCCCTAAGTTATGCCTCGCGGTTGACTATTCAAGACCAGGTTAGGTGTAACATTGAATAAATGTGTATACTTTCGCCTTATAATGCAGTTACTCATCATGATGCCTCATTACACATGTCCCTTGGCAGTTAGTTCTCATTATGCAGTTAATTGACTACTTGATACACTCAGGATGCATCGATTTTCCATCATTATTCTTGTCCTCTCAGGTGTGACAGCGGACTTTCACAGGCAGTAGACAGTCATGAATGTAGGAAAACAATATCATTGGTAGGTAGTATTGGTGTAGTACGCAACAACAAGCGTGCTAAACTAAAGTACAAACAACAAACGCCTCGCCCTCGTCACTGGCATCGGAATCGAAATCATCCGAACCATATTACCTATGCCGTCGACCTTGCTATCGTATGCGGCGCGCTTGTTTCTATCCATGCTGATGAAAATCTTGCAGTCTGTTTCTTCGCAGAAGATCCTGCCGACTATGAACGGAACAATGGTTAAACCGGCTGGCGCGACATGGGGTGAACAGCATCTTACAGCCGAGTTAAGGGCACAGGGGTTGGCGGGTATTCAGGCGTTACGTGCCATCACGCTGTCCGTGCATCAAAATCTCGTTGCCACGACTCAGGTAGCGCTTGTAACGACTTGCCCTCCCTGTGCAGCG